>JZKD02S1611597.1:305297-333043 GCA_000966675.3 Picea glauca
GAATAAATCTTGACCGTTCAAGAGTTGCGCATTCCATTCCAGACCCCCCCTCATCACTAAAGGCAGAACAACAAGGGGGCTCTGGAATGAAACCTCAACCATAGATCTGGGCGGGTGGACTCTGGCTATCCAGATATTCTCGCTACTTACCCTAGTGCGCATTCATGCCCCAGCTTAAAGTCGACATCTCTTCCTCACATCTCACGGTCATCCCAGACCCTGGATCCTCCAAGAGGATCATGTCCATTCATCAGAGCCTAACCACATGCTAACATCTCGATGTTTATAAGTCTGGATTTAGGCGTTTGAGAGCACAGGGGAATATTCCCTTTGGTATCCCGAATACTGAAACGCCGAAGTGATGAACAAGCCTCAATCAGTGATTAGCCCCTTGGGTTATGCCTTGGTCAATATGACTTCTTCCCATATGACCATAGTCTCTCTTCCGTTAGGATTTATCAAGATGAGAGCCAAACCTCTTGTCAACAGGACTCCCGAATCCCCGATCCCTGATTTCCCAAAACGAGTAATCTCTCGACACGTAGCCTCCCAAAATCAGTCTATCTACGACTGCTTTGGGGTTTCCACCATGGAACATCCTGATCTCTCGTCACCAGAACTCGCGTGTTCTCGATTCCTGATTTCCCAAAATGGGAAATCTCACGACATGTGGCCTCCTTTAATCGGACGACCCGAATCTACTTTGGGGTTTCTACCATGGAATGCCCCGATCTTTCATCACCAGAACTCCCAAGTTCTCGACTCCCAATTTCCTGAAGTGGAAAGTCTCTTGGCACGTGGCCTCCATTACTCAGACGATCCAGATCTATTTCAGGGCTTTTGCCCCTATTCACTGGGGGTTTAACCCTCAGGTATCTCCTCACAGATCCAACGGCTGTTGGGTTTTCCAACCGATATCTGATGGCTTAGACAGGTTCCTAACTTGTGTGCTCTCTCATGACTCCCTGGACGTGGAAAGATCAACGGTCCAGATGCTCTCATGGACCTTGGGGATCTATGGTCCCGACCTCTTCGCTACCCACGAAGACCATGAAAGTCATAGGGGTAAGGAACTTAACATCCTACTTTCTCATACCAAATCTAACGGTCATGAGTGACCACAGATTTCCCGACAGAATCTCATCCATTGATCACCATCTATCAAGGTTAAGGCACTTAACTTTCCAGCTTCTTCTTCTTATCTGATGGTCATGAGTGACCATAGATCTCCGGATGGGATCTCGTCCGTCGATTCGATACTTATCAGGGATTTCTTAAGGCCGTGTGCCTTCACGTCCCCCTTCCAGGCTCTTGATGGGATTTTCAAGAAGGGTATCTCTATGGGGAGGTTTACCCAGGGTACTATCTGAGGCAGATAAGGGTATCTCTCTCCCGCGAACTAGGCGTGAAGTCTGAATTAGATTAGTATGCATATAAATGACAATTTATGAGAACATAAGGCATACAAAGTCTTTCCATTATAAACATACAACTACCAGTACTGATCAAAACATCATACAAACATTCTTATACTAAAATTATTCACAATTTCACAACTTATGAGCATAATTGTCGGAATACATATATTTCAAGATGCCAAAGGCAAAACACTTATCAGAAAGTAACACCAAGGGTTATACAACTTATGAGAGGGGTGTTCGTTTCCACTCAACCGTAGGCTCAATGACTCCTAGCGGATTTACCACTAGACACCCCCGAGCTGAGACCACGATGCTGTGAGACTGCGTCTTTGTTTGCCAGTGACTAGGAGTAAAGGTTACTCTCCTTCCTCTATACTATCACTCACTCTGCATATAACCAGAGTTCTCTTTCTCCCCTCACGTCTTCACCCAATCGCTTCTCCCCTGCGCCTTATCCTCTTGCGAGGTTGTGTGTAGCATGATTTCCCTCGCGATGGTCAGGCCTGACGTCTCTACGGATGGGCAGTTCTCCTCCCCATCCCTCATTAATTCCTGAGGAGCCATCTACCTACTAGCCCGAGAGACATTTAATTCAAGGCCAGCGAGCCGCTTTTGGTTCTACGGGCCAGTGAAGTCCAAATACGATATTCATTTTTGGTGGAAGTTAACGCCACCTTTCCAGGTGCCTTCCACCACCTTTCTTCAACCATTGTGGTCTCTTTTTCAACATATTCCCTCTCAGCAGTCCTAGAATATAAATTCATAATATTATTCACATTCATTGACCTTTTCCACAATGTCCATTCACGTCACACATTCTAATTTCTGAGTTTTTCCATAGTTCTTGGCTAGTCTAGTTATTTTTACAAACTGGGGGAAACATGGTGTTACAGTTAGCCTGTGTGTATCTATGTCTATTATATGCAATACAAATGATCATTTGTGTGTTTATGTGCAATGGAGGCTCTCCATTTTTCTATTTTGGTATCAGAGCTCATTTGAGCCTCACTTTCTTATGGAAGGGCAACACTCAGGAAATGGAAGAGATCTAAGGATTGATCCTCTGTACATAGGTTAGCGTGTGAGTAGAGAGTTTCTGTTGTGACTGCATTTATGTGTGAAAATGATTGTTGGTGTGATTATTTATGTGTAAAGAAGTTGCGCGTAAGAGATGTGTTGCCTGTGTATAAGAAAGTTTATTTTATAGCAGAAAGAGGAGCCACCAAACCATAAATCATATCAATTGGGGAACCAATTCGCAACATTTGCTAGTTTAAAATGAGCATCCATTGAAATGTTGTTGTTGTCACTGTGTGGAATATTGAGCTATAGATTGATTAAGATGCCATCTAAAATTATCACCAACTAGTGGTAGAGGAGCCTCTCATAGAGGAGGAGCCTCTTTAAGCTGCCATATGAAATTATCACAACTAGTGGTAGAGGAGGAGCTATTACAATAAATCTTACTTTAGGAGACTAGATTGGGTTGGTTGAAGATTTGTAGGAGGCTGTTGAGATATCTTCTCAACAACTCCCTCCAAATATGGAATCGGTTGGATCTGAATCCAGCTATATATTTACCTATGTATGTGTGTAAAATTGCAGTAATGCAATTAAGTCTTTTGTGTAATCATTGATGCTCTCTCAATTTCTAATTTGGTATCAGAGCTTGGCTGGGCTTAGCTCCTCACGGAGTGCCCAGGAATATGAAATATATTGAGAGGCTATTATTCTGTACATACATAGATTAAGAGTGTTGAATTATTTTGTTTTTCAGAGTGTTGTGTGTCTTGTAAGGAAATGGGTGTGTGTTGTTTGTTTTTCAGATCGCAAGAGATCGCAGCTGTTCAGACCTGAGAGAAAGAGTCGTTGTTTCATTTGTGAGCTGATGTGTGAAAGAGCTGGAATCTGAGTGCAACATCATGCTCAACTCCGATTACAACACACGTCTCGGTGACTTCGGCCTTGCTAGACTGATTGAACATGACCATAGATCTTTCTCTGCCACCGGTGTTGTGGGAAATCTCTGCTACATTGCACCCAAGGGCTTTTTCACCGGGAGAGCCACGACCGAATCGGATGTGTTTAGCTTCGACGTTGTTCTCCTTGAGGTCACCTGCGGAAATCACCCCACATTTAGTGGCTGAGAAGTGACAGATCTAATCGGCTGGGTGTGGAAACTGTATCATGAGAATAGGCTCTTGGAAGCTGCCGACGATCTCCTAGCTACGCTTGGAAGCATCAATATTAATGAGGAGGACATGAGACGTTTTCTGATGTTGGGATTGGCGTGCTCCAGTTTGAATCCCAAGGAACGAAGTACTATGAGGGAGTTTATGCAGATACTCTCGGACTATGCCTCACCATACGTAAGGCCGGATTTTATGGGCGTTTGCTAAACGTTATATCTTTTTATCTTTTGTTTAAAAAAAAAGAAAAGGAAAAGAACCAAATTTTGAACATAGTGATGTAGTTCAAGCTTGTATTTCTTGCGTGTTCTTCAGTGCCACAAGAGCATGTTACTAGTTTGATTATGTCCAGTATGTTATAAGTTGTAGACTCTTGTTGTACTTCGGTGCTCCAAGATCGACAATTACAGGTTACATTTACCTGGTGAGTTTAAAGTTTTGTGTGTAAGTGTTTATGTAAAAATAAGAACTTGTATTTTGATGCAAGCTAGTAGCCCTAGTATCAAGTACATTGTTTTTATTGGAAGTCACCTTGTGTAAAGGAATTTTGAGGACATTCCATATCCAAACTTTTCTTCTATATACTGAAGGATAGCCGAAATAAAAAATCCCACAGATGAAGGCAAGTTCATAGAATGCATCAATAATTGTCAACTTTTATCAAGGAAGCCCCGATGAGCCAAGTTGTCAAATTGTCCAGTATACAAGTGCAAGAAATATGGTTAGAGGCATTTTGACTTTAAATTTGTCGATGGAAATCTAGAAGAAGAGGAAGAAGAAAGAGCGGAAGCCGTGTGATTGCAGAGTGAGTTTCAGTGCTGAGGAAGACCAGATCAGATAGATAGATGAAAGTTCTAGTGTTGTAATCTTTTGTGTTGTATTGTAATTTGTACAGTAAGCATTAAGGGAGGGTATTAGAATAAATATTACTTTAGGAGACTAGATTGGGTTGGTTGAATATTTGTACGAGGCTGTTGAGATATCTTCTCAACCACTCCCTCCAAATATGGAATCGGTTGGATCTGAATCCAGCTATATATTTACCTATGTATGTGTGTAACATTGCAGTAATACAATTAAGACTTTTGTGTAATCATGGATGCTCTCTCAATTTCTAATTGGAGCCTCTCATAAAATTCAGGTCGTTGGGAAAGAACGAGAAGAATATAAAATACTATCATTGCATTCTCTGATGCAAGAATCAAGCAACACAATCATCCTCTATTAATCCCATGAGAGTGATTGTGATCTTAAGGATGCGGACCTGTTGAAATTTTTCATGTCACTGACTGCATTGAGCTTGTCCATTGATTGAATTCGGACCACAGGTTATGAAGGAGATATCCAGTGCTTCCTCGAAAGACGTATAGCACTAGGCCATTAAGTATTGGCCTCTCATAAACTTCATGTCGTTGGGAAAGAACGAGAAGAATATAGAAGACTTTCATCGCATTCTCTGATGAAGAATCAAGCAACACAATCATTCTCTATTAATCCCGTGAGAGTGATTGTGATCTTAAGAATGCAGACCTGTTGAAAATTTTCCTGTCACTGACTGCATTGAGCTTGTCCATTGATTGAATTCGGACCACAGGTTATGAAGGAGATATCCAGTGCTTCCTCGAAAGACGTGCAGCACAAGGCCATTAAGTATTGGCCTCTCATAAACTTCATGTATTTGGGAAAGAACTAGAAGAATATAGAAGAGTATCATCGCATTCTCTGATGCAAGAATCAAGCAACACAATCATTCTCTATTAATCCCGTGAGAGTGATTGTGATCTTAAGGATGCGGAGTTGTTGAAATTTTTCCTGGCACAGACTGCATTGAGCTTGTCCATTGATTGAATTCTCACCACAAGTTTGTTGAAATATTGAATCCTGATTTTCAAGTTAGTATCAGAGCTGCAGGGAATCATCCTCCTTGGTATGCGACCCTATTTGAACGGACTGCATACACCTCTATTCGGGGGTCGATTTTTTTTTGAAGGTTTGACTTTTTTCTCTCTGTTCGTAGGTCAATTTTTTTTTCTGAAGGTTCGGCTTTGTGGCTCAACGCTCACTCTGTCTTTGTTCATGGGCTCTCTCGGCTCTTTTGTGGTGTTCTAGGTCGTTCTCCTCTCTTCCCAGAAAACTGCTCAAAGGTCAGTTCTCCTCTTAGTTGTTGTTCCCCCTTCTTTGCATATCATGTTGTTCATCTCTCTTTGCCCAAAAAATCGCTCGGGCAGCCAACCAATCTTCTTAGAGTGACTAAACTTGAATCATTTGTATCCCTCATTGAACCATGGCCAATTCAGATTCTGAATCATCTGAGAATAAATCTTCTCCCATTATTATCTAATCCAAAGGTTCATCATTCAAAGCAGGGATTGTACTCGATGAAACAAATTATGATATGTGGTCTCAAATCATGGAGATGCATATTGTTGAGAAAGAGAAACTCTCATTTATTCGTGGAAATTCATAACCACCTTCCGAGAAGGATGATGGATATGAGAAGTGGTATGCAGACAATCATAAGGTCAAGAGATGGTTGTTCATGTCTATGTCCCCAGAAATTATGAAGTGATACATTCGCTTACCCACCGCTCGAGATATTTGGAAAGCTCTTTCTAAAGCATTTTATGATGGAGTAGATGAATTACAGGTTTTTGTCTTGAATCAGAGGGCTCCAAACAGAATGGAAGAACACTCTCTATGTATTATGGAGAACTAACCAAGATTTTTAGTGATTTAGATCATCGTGATAAGATGATCATGGAGAATGCGAAGGATGTTGAATCTTACTGAAAATCAGTTCAACGAAAAAGGGTGCATATTTTTCTTCCTGGATTAGATGGTGACTTCGAACAAATCCGTGGTGAAATTTTGAGAAAGGATCCTATTCCCGAACTAGAAGCATGTTATGCATTGGTTCATCGTGAATATGTTTGACGTGCAATGATGAATGGACAACCGGAAAAATATGAAGTTTCAACCATGGTGACTCAAAACTGGTCTAATCAGACCCAACCTCCTCAAAACCAACATGATCAAACAAGGCCCAACCATCCTAAGACCACTATTGGTGTCGATAAATCCTCCTACAAATGCACTTGTTGCCATCAAACTGGTCATACCAAAAGTCACTGCTTTGAACATGTGGGGTATCCAGACTGGTGGTATCATAGCCCTGATTCACGGAAGAGGAATTCCAAAAAACCCTCCAGTGTTGCGGTTGTTGAAACAAGGAAAGAAGATGATGTTCCAGGACAGATCTCAGCATTAGCAGCAGCGGCAGGGAATGGTGGTAAGGTTTTAAATATGTCTACAATTTTTTCTAATAGTGCATGGATAATTGATTTCGATGCTACAAATCATATGACATTTGATTCTAGACAGGTCTCACCCCTTAAACCGTCCTCACAAAAATTTGTTTCCACTGCCAACGGTTCTTCGGCCCCATTTATTGGAGAAAAAACCTTGCCTCTCACTAATACTTTGAATCTAGATTTTGTTTTAGTTGTTCCATCTTTGGATTATAACTTGTTGTCAGTTTCCCAAATAACCAGTGCCTTACTTTGTGTTGTAATTTTTTGGCCTGACTTTTGTGCATTTAAGGACATCTGAACGAGGAAAACGATTGGTTGTGGTGTTATATGAGGGAAGTTGTATTACTTGGACTTGGTGTCAAAAAGTTCAGACAAATTGCGTCAAGCTTTCACAGTGGATGGCTCTGAGGGGGAGAAGAGGAAATCTAAAATTTGGTTATGGAATCAATGTCTAGGGCATGCTTCCTTTGGTTACCTGAAGAAATTATTTCCTAGTTTATTTGCAAAATTTGATGTTTCTAGTTTCCAATGCGATGTTTGTGAACTTGCAAAAAGACATCGTGCTTCGTTTCCATTAACTTTGAATAAAAGTCCGGTTCCTTTTATGGTCATACATTCTGATGTTTGGGGTCCATCCAAAGTCACTACCTTGGGTGGATCATGTTGGTTTGTTACTTTTATTGACGACTGTACCAAGATGAATTGGGTGTTCTTCATGAAATCTAAAGGGGAAGTGAACTTGTTATTTAAAAAATTTCATAAAATGGTGTATGCTCAGTACAATGCACAGGTTCAGGTTCTCCGCAATGACAATGGAGGCGAATATTTAAGTTCTAAACTTCAACAGTATTTAGAATCATACTGAACTATTCATCAAACTACTTTTTCCAATACACCTCAGCAGAACGGGTTGGCCAAGCGAAAAAATTGTCACTTGTTGGAGGTTGTTTGTGCTTCATTGATAGAAGCCCATATGTCGTTATCTTATTGGGGAGAAGCAATTACCTCTACAACGTATTCGATCAACCGGGTACCCTCTAGCACTATTGATTTCCAGACACCATCCTAGGCTCTCTCCGAAGAAATTATTGCCCCAGCCATCCCAAATTTACCTCCTAACGTCTTTGGTTGTGTAGCATTTGTACACCTCCATAAGCACCAATGCAACAAGTTGACTCCTCAGGTGTTGCGATGTGTCTTTCTAGGATATGTTGATTATCAAAAGGGGTACCGATGCTATCATCCTCCAACCCAACAAATGTTTATTTCATTGGATGTAGTTTTTCATTAAGATTCAATATATTTCTCCTCTGAGCTTGAACTTCATGGGGAGTATCAGAAGGAAATCCAAACTCTAGACTATGATGTTGACATCCCTGAAGATGTGGATGTTCACATCTTTGAAGATGGGGGTAAGTTGGACATCCCTGAAGGAGGGGAACTCTCTGAACCTGTTGATCAAGAAGTGGATTCGGAATTGGATGTGGGTAACTTAGACATCTCTGAAGATGGGGAACTCTCAAAAATTGTCATTCAAGAAGTGGGTGAACACCCATAAACTTTTGACCAAAGGAGTGATGAACACCCATAAACTGAAGTTGTGGCTCCACCTTTGTCCGGGTCCCTCACACCATAGGGAACTAATACACCAAACCAATCGCTTGTTGAGGATGCTCCTACAAAACAACTACCACAACATCACACCAGAGGTATCCCTAAACCCACATATGAACTCAAAATTTCTAGTAAAGTCAAATATCCCATGAGTCATTATGTGTCTAACCATCATTTGTCAGAATCAAATCAGTCATTTGTGAATCAATTATCTACTGTATCTATTCCTATCAATGTGCAGGAAGCCTTAACTGACCCAAGGTGGAAAGCCACTATGAATGAGGAGATGAAATCCTTGTAGGAAAATAAAACTTGGGAACTTGTTGACCGTCCACCAAGAAAGAAACCAGTTGGATGTCGGTGGGTTTATACTGTGAAATTCAAAGTAGATGGTACAATTGAATGCTTTAAGGTGAGACTAGTGACAAAAGGGTACACCCAAATATATGGGATTGATTATACAGAGACATTTGCACCTGTAGCTAAAATCAACACACTACGAGTCTTGTTGTCTCTAGCTGTGAACTTGGATTGGCCATTACAACAACTTGATGTGAAGAATGCCTTTTTGCATGGAGAGTTGTCTGAAGAAGTTTACATGGAACTCCCACCCGGATGCATGATACCAGAAGGTGTGCAGATTAAATAAGTCACTGTATGGGTTGAAACAATCTCCAAGAGCATGGTTCAGAAGGTTCACAAAGTCTATGAAAGCCTTTGGTTACCATCAGAGCAATTCAGACTACACTTTATTCTTGAAGAAACAACAGGGTAAGATTATTGCACTTATTGTATATGTGGATGAAATGGTGGTTACAAGAGATTACTCGGAAGAAAGGAAGGACCTACAGGGTTACTTGTCCAGAGAATTCAAAATGAAAGACCTCGGTTCCTTGAAATATTTCCTTGGGATCGAAGTATCTCGATCTGATAAAGGGATCTTTCTGTCTCAAAGAATGTATGCCTTATACTTGTTACAGGAAACTGGTATGTCAACATGTCAACTAGCTGATACACCAGTGGAAGAAGGACTGAAGTTATGTATTGAGTCTCATCAGGTACCAGTGGATAAAGGGCGATACCAGAGGCTTGTAGGAAGGTTGATGTACTTAGAACACACAATACCAGACCTTGCCTATGCATTGAGTATTGTTAGCCAGTTTATGAATAATCCTGGACAACAACATATGAATGCAATTATGCACACTTTGAGGTATCTGAAGTCTGGTCATGGAAAAGGAATTTTGTTCACAAAAAATGAAGATTATCAAAGCATGGATGTGTATACTGATGCTGACTGGGCCGGAGAAGTAGATGACATGCAGTCTAGTTCAGGTTATTTCACCTTTGTAGGAGGTAATCTCGTTACATGGAGAATAAAAAGAAAGAATGTTGTTGCCTGATCAAGTGTGGAGGATGAATTTAGAGGTCTGGCACTTGGCATATGTGAGGTGTTGTGGCTATGAATTCTCCTCAGAGATTTGGGTTGTTTTCCTAGGCAACCAATTCACCTATATTGTGACAATAAAGCAACGTTTGATATTGCTCATAATCTGGTACAACATGATTGTACAAAGCATGTGGCGGTTGACAGATTCTTCATTAAGGAGAAGTTGGATGAGAAAATTGTGAAGTTTCCCACGATTTGATCAGAGAATCAGTTGGTCAATATTCTCACAATTTTTTTTTCAAGTCGAGTGTTCTCAAATTTTTTGGGCAAGTTGGGCATGTGTGACATCTATGCACCAACTTGAGGGGGAGTGTTAAAATATTGGATCTTTCCGATATTGGATTGGTTATGAAGGAGATATCCAATGCTTCCTTGAAAGACATGCAACATCAGGCCATTAAGTATTGGAACATAGATTGAAGAGTAGTGTGTATATGTAGCGAAAGTATGTTATATTTTGCATATATTTAATTATGAGTATTGTGAAAGTATGTTTTGTAACGGAATCATAGTAATTATTAGTGTTGTTAATGTGAGTTAATAGTTTAGTAAGTGTAGTAAAATAAAGATTCTTGTCTCTTGATATAAGCTGGTAGCCTCTGTTTCAAGAACAACATTTTTTATGACTGGAAGTCACTTTGTATAAGTGAATTTTGAAGACATTTAGTACCTAGACTTCTTTTCTAGAAATTGACGGATAGGAAAAGAGAAATGTTGATAGATTGAGGTATGTCCATAGGATGATTCATTACTTGATATCTTTTCTCATAGAAGCCATGATCCGAGTTCGTCAATATTGTCTATTGTACAAGTTCATGAATGATGGAGGCATCGGATTGAGTATAGGGGTTCATGATGACCATGTGGGACAAAGTTAAAGTGTTGTAACCTTTTATGATTTGTAATTTGTGAAGTTTTGTAATGTAAGCATTAAAGGGGGTGTTAGAGATAATGCTTCATTAATGATGCATGCTACATTTTGGGGATTAGTTTGAGCATTTGTTGGAGTTTGTTGAGATATTTTCTCAACTCCTCCACCCATGTTTAGAATCAATTGGGTCTCACTCCAACTATATATACCTGATGTATCTTTGTTTATTGTGTGCAATACAAATTATCATTTGTGTGTTTATGTGTAATGGATGCTCTCTATTTTCATAACCTGTTATGTTTATGTTGCACTGAACATAATGTCATAGCCTATTATATTTATGCTATTTTTGCTTCTTTTATTTATGTTTTGATTCTTATCTTAAATTTGAATATATCAAAATGTCAAAAATATTTATCAATATTTCAAAAACATGGCTAAAAAATAGATTACTGAAAAATATAAATAATTTTTTTAAATCAACTTTTTAATTATTTAAAATAAATAAAAATAGTGATATTTTTATATGGAAATCATATTTATAATTTATATTTTTATGTATTTTTTTTTTAATTTTTATATTAAATTTCTATATTAAATTCTTATTATATCAATTTTTTCTCTTAAATTTTTTATATTTATATTTGACTATTATATATTATTATTTTTTATAAATATTATATTTTTTAAACTTTTATGACCTGTTATCTTATCACAATGATAACATCTTCATTTTATTGAATTGTCTTAGTCTAGATATAACGAAAAAAAGCAACCCAATATTTACATGCATCTATAAATTAATGTTTGCAATTAATTGCATTTCCAATATGGATTAAAAAGACAAGACAATTATAATATATTAGAGATGAGATAGCAAAGAAAACTATAACAATCTATATTATAGATTGTTTTTTTATAAAATCCCGAGTATATTAGATGTCAATATCTGAAAAGTTTTAATAAGCTTGAATTCCCACATTTTCTTTAGTCCAATCCAACCATTGTCCATGGTTTAGCATCTCCTTTTGTCAACATATACTATTTCATTGTCGATGGTTTAGTATTTCCTTTTGTTTAACCATTGTCCATGGTTTAGGATCTCCTTTTGTCAACATATACTATTTCATTGTCCATGGTTTAGCATTTCCTTTTGTTTAACATATACTATTTATTTTTCATATATGTTTTTTTAAATGTCAATATATTTTATATATTGATATATAATAGAAAATTAATATATTATTATTAAAATTTAGAATATATATAACAATTTTTTTTAAATTATAAAATATTATTAATTTTTTCTTTTTCAAATTTATATAAAACTATTTTTTTAATATTATATAATATTGTTTTTTTTTTTAAATTATACTTTGTATACTTATATACAATTCCACCTATAAAAATAACTAAACTATATAAATGTTGTGACAATTGTCTTTGTATTTATATATACTCTCTTTCCTTCTTTTGGATTTTAAAATGGGTTGAAAATTGTTGAGTTCAACATAGACCTATGTTTAAAAGCACAAGAAATGAATGGAATTACCATTATTTATTTATTAATGATTATATACAAATATCTTATTATTTTAGTTATTCTTTTAGATGTAATTACTATGATATTTTAAAAATGATTTATTTTTATAATTTTTATTTTATTTTAACATAATTTAGAGAAAACAAAATATAATTTAGATGATAATTTTGTGACATTAAAAAGGTTGAAGATGAAAATCAATTTTTATTAGAATGTTGTGAGTATAACCAAATTAGATTCTAACTTCAAATTATTTGTCACAGCAATGACCTTCCTAACCTTCTAATTCATCAAAACTTTAGTGATATTGAAACTCTCCTCTTAATGCTTTTCAAGCATATGAATAACATTTTAAAGAAATCCAAGTAATCTCTTACTATTTTAAAGCGGGATAAACCAATTTTGATTTCCATGAATGTTAACCATGATCATCATCATATAGATACTTATTTTTATATCTAAAATTTCATCCAAAAGATAATGATACAATGTCATTAGAAACATTGACCGTCTAATTGAATTGAACTTGATGTGTGTATATATGTGTATGTGTGTCTTCTTTTCAATTTTAAAATATAAGCCTTTTTTTATAAGTTCTTCACCCAAAAAAAAAATTGTCTAATAAAATTAAGATTAACTATAAATTTTATGCATACATTCTTAATATGTAATCTTTCATCAAAAATATTATCCAAAATAATTTCTTCCTTTATAAGTTCTTCATTCCATAAAAATATTTTATTTTATAAAATTAAAATTAACTATAAATTTTATATTTTATAATATATTTTATTACTATATTGTTATATGATATTTGAAATGATAATGATAATTATTAATATCCTCTAACCTTAAGAGGCTAAGAGATTACATGCATTTATTTATAATTTTGTTTATGTACTAGAAAAAAATTAAGAGAAGATTTCCAAGATAACCATAGTTTTGTTGAGTTAAAAGGTTAGGAAGGTTGGTACTATGAAAAATATTTTGAAATTGAAATCTAATGTGGATATAGGCTAGACAATCTAAGAGAAAGTCTTTTTCATATTCAACCTTCTTAATGTGAGAAATATGACACACTCTTTCATCCCATGGTGTTTTTGTAATGAACCTCCTCGTTACGACAACAACTCAGATAACATGTGCAAATTTATTTATTTTTGTTTTTAAAAGTGTGTGTGCGCGTGTAACAAGGAAATAGACACACTTGACTCTACGTCGCCACCCGACGACCAACAAGACGCAACCACGATGACCACAACAAGAAGACATAAGGCGCACAACAAGTAACTGCAAGCATTAAACAACCTACTGTGTTAAGTACAGTACGAACACAGATGGAAGAATCCATAGTAGTAGATTTTACTATTTGTGCACAGGAAAGCAGGGCGTTTAATCTTAGTTCTCTGCTCCAGAGAGAGAGAATTTCAGATAGGCTCCTGGTCGATTGCTCAGGCAACAACTAGTAATCTCTGTCAGGAGGTTGCAGTGGTGGGAACTTTGCCTTTAAAGAGCCCATGACTACTGATATGACCTTAGAGGTGTTTTGCAAGAGTGGAAACCCTGCCTTTAAAGGGCCCGAGACTCTTGATACGACACTGGATTCTTTAGACAGAAAATAATCACACACACAGACTTATATACAGAGCGACTGGTTTTATCAGATCAAAGAGTCTGATATCATACAACTGGGAGTTTGGACAAATCCAATTATAGTACTAACCCTGAAATTAATCTCGACCCTAAACGTCATCATAGACAATACAAAAAACAACTTGATTAACCCTAAATTTAGCAACCCAACCCTAAGCCAATCAAAATGAAATGAACAACCCCGTATTCTACGGAAGGCGCAAGTCACTTACTTGCAAATTCAATTAGTTGTGAATCCAAATAATAGAAAATCCAATTAATTGCGGTTTTCATTGATAAGACATTTTTAATGAATTGCAAAATCCCATTCACCAAGTAATAATAACCTTGGAGCTTAGTTTAAAACATTTATATTTTATCTACTATCAATGATATTTAATTTCATCACCACTACCATGAACTAACACTCATTTTTTATTTCATTTTACACTAACTATATAAAATGACCAAATACATTACATCTGATGTGGTATCTATAATCATTTTAGTAACTTTACCATGAAACAACTACAACGTCCACATTAACAGTTTCACAACCATTAGCTTGATCATTAAACGTTCATTCCATACTCATTACCATAGACAATAATAATAATTGCATTTCCTTGCCCAAAGCATACAGTCAACATCACTCTACACCGATTATTACTCTAACCAATTTTAACATTAGCATTAACATAAGACATTACAAGACACTGCATTAACACTACATTACCTCACATTAACATCCCATTACATCCCATACCATACATTACTTTCCATTACATTCTAGTACACTACCTTAACATTCACGAATATTTCATTACCTTACAATCCATCGCATTACATCAGCTTCCATTGCTTTGTCTTAACATTAATTAAAATATTAACTAAATTAAGTAGCTTGCGATTATTAAATACTAACTAAATAAGTAAATTGTTGTTAATGAAAAGTTGACTAAAATAAGATAGAGTGCCTTTATGAATAGTGTAGATTGTTGTATTTAAAGAATAACAAAAATGTAGTATGCTGCATGAAATGTTAACTAAATAAGTAATTGCTTGATAAATTTAAAGCAGATTGTTGTTATTAATTACTTAACAAATAAAGTAGTTTTCTTATATCTAACCAAAATAAAATAATTGTTATTTCTATTGTTGCCAATGTTAAATAGCCTCAACTTGTCAGAGTTAATCCACATCTCCCTCTCCTGGCCATTTACATTTAAGGAAACACTAACTAAGAGGAAATAGAGCCTACTATTTAGTAATTAAAAAGCCATAACACGGTATTTAATAATGAGACAATTACTAACAAAATCCTATCAGATACTGCTTTACTAACAATATTAACTATGTTATAGCAGGAAAAGTCATGGCGATGCATTTCAACAAGTGGCTAACTTATCCCGAGGTCCCAAGGTGATAGTTGTCCATGACAATTAAGGTACCGACTAGAAGGATGAAATCCATAGAGCTAAAGGGAGATTCGATGTCTACCATACTGGCTATGGCTTTCTAATTCAAAAACCCACGAAGAGAAACACAGGCAAGGAATAAAGCAAGGGTAAAACGTGGCTGTAGGGGAGGAAAATGTTAACTTTACAGAAGCAACGCCAATTTTTGTTTTCTTAGAGATAGCAGCGCTGTACACAACAGAGAGGCTATCCATTTAGAAGAACAGGCTGCTGAGGTAAAACGCACAGAAATGTCAACCTCAAGGTTTGGTTATTGATCGGCCAATGGGGGACATAAACCTTGACATTCCAAATAATAATTCGATGCCTCACCACTAGGCCATGGATCGAAACATGTAATATATACCAACAAAAATATAATTGAGTTTGTTTTACTGGAGGATAACCAAGAAAATCTTCGGTAGGAGGTTTGACCCTGCGACCTGTTCGGTACCAACAAGTTCTCCTATATACAATGCCAAGAGGTTTGACCCTGCGACCTGAGGTGACCCCGGCAACCAGATGGCAGCAGAGACAATCGAAAAAAAAACAAATAGAACAGTTGGTTTTCATGCCAATGCAGGAACGAATTTGCCCAACCAATTTCTCAGTAACCCAACTCAATGATAAATCTAGAAAGGAGTTTTCTTCTGTAACAAAATCACAAGAGAGAGTATGCCATAAACCAGGGGTTCATCATGACCTTGCATAATGGGTTTCGTTGTTCAAGAAATGGAACGTTATGATAATAGACAGATTTATTCGGATTTCAGAGACAAATCCACCGTAATCTAATTAGAAAAACAACAAGCCAGGTACTACAATCGCAGATTTTCTCTAATTCATCCTTTACCTAAAATAGTTTTGCAGAAGTAAGTTCATAAAAACATCACCCGGTTTGCAAAGAAAAATGTGTTACAACTATTCACAGTGACATTCGCAAAGCAATTGTTTTCCCTTTTTTTTTCCACTTATTAATAGGCCAAACGCAGAAAAAGTATGGTGTCACAACCATTACACAGTACCATCGTAGCCATAAACATTTTAGAGGTGATTTAGATATAAACGATAGAAATCAAATTGGGTATAAATTGCTGCAATAATATTCTCACTATCTCCCATTGAGCTTTGGTGAAATTCCAGTAGATAAATTCACATTTGATGCAAGTACGCGGCTATTATTATTCATCAATATTAATACAAGAAGAGAAAAACCCTTTTTACGTCTATTCATCATGACCGGTTACAATCAATTTCAGATCTTAGCACAAGATTTAATGCATTCTACTCTACGAATGAAAAACATACCGTTGCCTCACCGCCTACCTCGAAGGACGTCTGCGCGTTTGTTGCTGCTCCCTCTCTTCGACCATCGAGACCTCACCAGTACCTCCCAGCCAATCTCTAGGGGTTCTTTGCTTCCCCCTTAGCCCCCCAAGCCGCAAAGGGGCCACACACTATCCATATGGTACATCTAGCTTCCCAGCTCACCTTGCAAGGCCGAGCTACCACTCCTAGCCGAGCTGGAAAATCCCAAATCTCCACAAGTAATCAGTCAAGTGACAATTCCGACAGCGTAACATTATGCTAACAGCCGATCCCTTTCTTCCTCATCTTCCCTTTCTTTTATAGAGTTTTTCCCACCTCCAACTTTCCCTAAATCACATTTTAATTAAGTTTTAATAAAAAAAATACTAAATGATCTCCTTTGCACAAGTGTCGTCCATCCCCCTCCTTCCTCAAGTAATTATTTTATTTAATTTAATAATTTACTCATTTCCCTCACCCACCTAGAGTTTCCCCTAAATTCACTGCTAGGTGTTCCTAGATTCCCCTACAAGTTTAATTACTTTCCCTAAAATGAAGTTGCTAATTTTAGTTCATTTTAGAAGGTTCTTAATTGCAGATTCCTTACTATGTTGACCTCGCTTTTTACCATAAGTTCTCATCTTTCCGCTATTATGTTTCCTCCATTTACTTAGTTTCCCAATTCTTATTATACCCTTCTTTCCCCTTTTTATTAGACCCAAAATGGCATTTGCGCTATTAAATCTTTCCCACTTATTATTTATTTAATATCTTTTGTACTTTCACAAGTTAGGAAATAATTTCTTCTTTGAAATTTTTTAAAACCATTAGTTTTAACTAAATTATTACTCTCTTCATTTACCCAAAGAATTTTATGAACACCTAACTATTACTTAAGTGGGTTTTTGTTTGAATTTTTTATTTTTATTCTAGAGTCTTTTTCTTAAGGTTAGACTAAATTTTTACCCTAGAAAAGTTTTAGACTTAGGACTTAGATTCTGAGCTGGGCAACACTTGGTTAGGGAAGTTGTTTAAGGATTTCTTAAGGCGTTAATGTCTTAGGGCCATGTAGGTTTGTTTCTTCATCATCATCAACACGACGTTCCCTTCAGGACGCACTACGTGCTCCAAGGGCACCACTCCCCTCATTCGTTTCTTTTGCGCGACGTGCCCTTCAGGATGCACCACATGCTCCAAGGGTGCCACTCGCTTCTTGTGGTTCTTTTTCACGACGTTCCCTTTAGGATGCAACACATGCTCCAAGGGTGTCACTCACCAACTTATGTTTCTTTCGTGCGACGTTCCCTTTAGGATGCACCACGTGCTCCAAGGGTGCCACTCGCCAACTTGATTGATTGGTAGACATCTATAACCCCTGGAGTCAACACTCCACCAGGTGAACTTGTGGGAGACTAAGGGATCTAAGGAATAAGGCCCCCGCCTTATTGCACGCCCTTTAGAATCATTGTGAGGGACTGTCGTAGTCTACCCTCACGACATCGTGGATCCTCTCGAACTAGGTAATCGTTAACCTCAAGTTCGAGCCACGGCGGGAGTGCTAGTAGGGTGTGGCAGGGCTGTTGTCCACACCTCTCCCTCAACCTCTCTGGAAATCGTGTGTAACCCCTTTACTCCATATGTGAGTCTGGTCGGCAAGTTGTCATCAACCTGCATCATCAACAATCGTGTCAGAACATGTCAACATCATATCATCAAATGAATGAAATATCATGGTAAATAAATCAACCCAAATAGCACACTCCACCGATGCCTCTGCATCCTCAAGGTCCAAAACCTTGCACACTCAATAAAACTGAGTCAATAGCACCTATCGACGTCAAATAAGTAAAACATCATGTCATCTATCATAACGCATCATAATCAAGGATAAATGTTTTAACATCATGAAAGTCCAGATCACTTGCAAGCAAGTGTCCTCAAAGAATAAGTTTTCTCAGTGCACTAGAGCGGGATGTTACATACACCCCCTCTTGGTCTAAACTTCGTCCCAAAGTTTCTCAGTATAAATGCCAAAATAAAAGTACCACAGTATCATAAGTCTATCTATCAAACAAAAATGGAAATTGTTGGCGCATATTATATGCGTCCTCCTAGGTCGCCGAGTGCGGACTATAATTGTCCCACTGGAACTTGACCTGATCTATCGTTCGACATCGTAATTGTTGAATGCGATGATCTAAGATGCGGATCGGCTCAGCTGTGAGTGCTCCCTCGTCCGATACCTGTAAGGAACTCATGTCAATCACATGCGTAGGATCACTAATATAATGTCTCAAAATAGATACATGAAAAACATCGTGCATACGCCTCAAAGAATCAGGCAAGGCTAGTCGATAGGCTGCGGGCCCCTTTCTCTCCATAATCTCGAAAGGTCCCACAAACCTAGGAGAGATTTTAGCTCCCTTTCAAAACTTGATCGAACTCTTACGCGGTTTAACCCACAAGAAAACTCGATCGCCAACCTCATAACTACGGTTGACTCAGTGCGCATCGGCATAACTCTTCTGTCGATCCTGCACTTCTTTTATCCTTTGTATTAAGGTTTTCATTTGCTCTTCCATTTCCTGGATCGCTTTTGGTCCCACCAGGACTCTATCCTCAAGCCGATCCCAACTCAAGGGCATCCAACATGGTCGCCCGTAAAGAAACTCAAAAGGCGCCATCTTAATGGTGCTTTGGTAACTGTTGTTGTAAGAGAACTCTACTAGAGGCAAGAATTCCTCCCAACGCTTTTGTTGGTCCATCACGTACATGTGTAACATGTCTTCCAAGGTTTGGTTTGTTTGTTCTGTATGTCCGTCAGTCTCTAGGTGATATGCAGTACTAAAGTTAAGTTGGGTTCCCAAGGCCTCTTAGAAACTCATCCAAAATCATCCAGTAAACACCGATCCTCGATTGGATATAATCCTTTTAGGCACACCATGCAGCCTCACAGTCTCACTGATGAAAACTCTCACTATGTCAGGTGCCTGATACATCGTATGAACAGGAATAATGTGAGCACTCTTTGTCAGGGTGTCTACTACTACAAAAATTGAGTCGTGTCTCCTTGCCGTCAGTGGCAATCCAACAATAAAATCCATCGAAATAACTTCCCATTTCGATTCTGGAATGGCATGTGGTTGAATTAATCCTGTCGAGTGTCTATGTTCATCCTTTACCTGCTGAAACTCTATACATCTAGCCACAAAGTTGACTATGTCGGCCTTCATTCTCTTCCAGAAGAATAGGGGTTTAAGGTCTGCCCTCATCTTCATGACTCCTGGGTGAGCCATGTAAACTGCTCTATGAGCCTTGATCGGGATCAACATCCTCAACTCATTGTTTGGAGGTACATAAATCCGACTTCTAAACCTCAATAAACCATCACTATCAAATGAATATCCCTCATATCGTGGTACCATCATTGTGTTTTGTCCGATAAAATCCTCAACTTCTTTGTACCAGTCATCGTCACGCTATAAAGTGAGAATCTTCTCACGTAGATTCGTCTGAAGAGGAAACACTGAAAAGATGCATGTTCTCTGACTCAAAGAATCAGCCACTTGGTTCATTGTTCCCTTTATGTAAGTAATCTCGAAGTTGTACTCGCTAAGCAATTCTGACCAACGTCGTTGTCGTGCGTTCAGGTCACTTTGCGTGAAAATGTGTTGCAACCCACAATGATCAGTCTTTAATTCAAATTTTCGTCCAACAAGGTAGTGTCTCCAAACCTTCAAGGCATATACGATGGCTAATAACTCCAAATCATGCGTCACGTAGTTCTCCTCATGCCTTCTCAATTTCCTCGAAATGTAAGCAATCACTCATCCGTCTTGCATCAAGACTCCGCCTAAACCCTCCTTGGATGCGTCAGTGCATACCAAGAAGTCTGCATCCATGTCAGGGACCTTTAGTATCGGCGCTATGGTCAACAACTCTTTCAGTCTTCGAAATGCTTCTGCACATTTCTCGGTCCAAACAAACTTCTTGTTTTTCTTCTGCAATTTCGTGATCGGATTTGCTATCTTCGAAAATCCCTCGACAAATCATCGATAGTATCTTGCTAAACCCATAAACCTACGCACTTCAGTGACATTCGTTGGTGCAGGCCATTCCATAATAGCTTCAACCTTTGCTGGATCCATGGCGATGCCTTCACCGGAGATGACATGCCCTAAGTAGTGAATACTCTATTGATAAAAAGAGCATTTGGACAACTTCCCATACAATTTGTGCTCTCGTAGACACTGTAGTACCAAGTGCAAGTGCTCGTCATGCTCCTCCATCGTCCTAGAGTAGATCAAGATATCGTCAATGAATACTTGGACGAACTTGTCCAAGTACTCACGGAACACCCCATTCGTCAAACTCATGAATACCCCTCGGGCGTCTGTCAGTCCAAACGGTAAAAAAGTAAACTCGTAATGTCCAAATCTCATCTTAAAGGCGGTCTTAGGGACGTCATCCTCCTTGATCCACAACTAGTGATACCTTGATCAGAAATCGATCTTGGAGAAGACCGTCTCACCCTTCATTTCATAGAACAAATCATCAATTCTTGGTAAGGGATACTGATTCTTGATCGTAGCCTTGTTCAATTGATGGTAGTCGATGCAAATCCTCCACGATCCATCCTTCTTCCGAATGAAAATAATAGGTGAACCCCACGGTGACACACTAGGACATATCAGTGCCAAATCTAGCAACTCATTCAGTTGCATTTTCAACTCTTGCAACTCTGGGGTCGACATCCGATAAGGCATTCTTGCTATCAGTTCAGTCCCCGGTTTTAGGTCTATGGTAAACTCCAATTCCCTTTCCAGCGACATCCTAGGTAACTCCTCTGGAAACACGTCCGCAAACTCCTTCACCACCGGAAGGTGTTCTAGACCTTCCACTACTCCCTTTTCATTTAGCGCGAGGATCGCATAAAGCTTGCACCCCTTGCACATACTCTTTCATAACTGTAAGGAAGAGACGAACCTCAGGGATACTCCCTGGTTCCGTCCTACAATCACACATATCTATCCTTCATCATCGACCAAGCTCAACCGTTTTGTCTTACAGTTGAGTATCGCCTCATGCGATTCCAACCAATCCATACCAATCATGACGTCATAAGATCGTAATATCATGACGTACAAGTTGGCCCTCGTGACAAACTCTCCCAGGTTAAGGGCACAGCCCGTAACCTTTCCTCCAACCTTCTGTTTGGCTCTAGAAGCCATCTCTACGAAGCTAAACTCGTCGTATTCGACTGCCTTTACCTTAATCCTTTTTAGCGTTGCACCAGAAATGAAACTCTCAGTAGCACCTGGGTCTATCAAAATACTAAGGGTCTGGTCAGCGACAATACCTGTCGTCTCAAGCATAGACGACTGGTGCTCTGCCTAGCAGTTATTCACCACCGCATGAATCTGATGAGCCTTGCCCATATCTCCCACGGTAGTGGGTCCGGCTGATCCAGACACTTGGGTCCTCTCCACACGACAGTCGCGCTGGTAGTGTGGCTCCCCACACGTCCAACACCCCTTCTTCGGCCCAGTAGTCCTGTTACCCAAAGTAGAAGATGACGGCCCACCGGCCTGGAACCTAGGTCTGTTCTGCTGAACAGGCCTAAATTGCTACTACTGTGGGCGATGTTGTTGCTAATGCTGTGGTCCCCGATAAGGTGCCCGCTGCTGAGGAGGCAGTCATCAAGGTGTAGTGAAAGTGGTTCCTCTCTGGAAGCCACGATATCCCAGAGTATGTCTTGCTGGTGTCTGATGCTGCGGTGTACCAGATGAACCCTACCCTGCTGGTCTCGCGAGAGTCCTGGTATGACCCCCACTGATAAGCTCCTCCTATGCTATGAGGGCCTTTTGGATAGCATCGTTCAAGGTTTGAGGCATCAAGATCCTAACCTTTGCATGCAGGCTACCGTTAAGGCCAAACACGAACCGATTGACCTTGAGTTTCTATGTGTTAAGGTGCAGAGCATACCGGAGAAGCTCCATGAAACATGCCTCATACTCGAGCACCGTATGACCTCCCTGTCATAATGCATTGAACTCATTGAGCTGACGCTCAATGAATTCCTATGAAAGGTACCTCTCTCGGAACCGTTCGTCGAATAGTTCCCATGACATGTATTCAACGGCCATGTTCAGCTACGGCATGAGCGTCTTCCACCATAGAAGAGTGCTCCCCTTCAGTTGAAAGGCCACCATGCGGACCTTCATGTTGGAGGTATAATCGTGAAGTGCAAAGCACATCGCCATATTCTCCAACCATGCCTCGGCGGCGGCGCCATCCGGGGCACCAAAGAACTCGAGAAATTTAACCTTCTTGAGTTCACGGTGAATGCTACCTGTAATGGCCGGTGTGCACAGCAGAACCTCAGCGGGTGATGGCACCCTGGCCTCGTCTCTATCCAATCGGTTGATCAGTGCCTCGGACATGCGCTGAAAATACCTCATCATCCCGACCATGTCACCAACTTCTATCTGCTCCTGTCTGAGAACCTGCTCGCCTCCCTAGGGGTTAGACCCCTCTGGCGTGGATGCTACTGGAGGCATCACGCCTCCTCCCCTAGCACCCTGTCGTCTACCTCCGCGGCATCCTCTAACCATGATTACCTGCACGCACACAATCAACTCAATCAGCAATAGTATAATCAAATCTAATCATGTCAATGAAAGCCGTAGCGAATCCCAAGTCGCGGGTCGAACCCGCTCTGATACCATATGTAACGAACCTCCTCGTTACGAGGACAACTCAGATAACATGTGAAAAATTTATTTAATTATTTAGTTATTTTTATTTTTTTTTAAAGTGTGTGCGCGCGTGTAAAAAGGAAATAGACACACTTGACTCTACATCACCACCCGATGACTAACAAGATGCAACCACGATGACCACAACAAGAAGACATAAGGCGCACAACAAGTAACTGCAAGCATTAAACAACCTACTGTGTTAAGTACAGTACGAACACAGATGGAAGAATCTATAGTAGTAGATTTTACTATTTCTGCACAGGAAAGTAGGGCGTTTAATCTTAGTTCTCTGCTCCGGAGAGAGAGAATGTCAGATAGGCTCCTGGCTGACTGCTCAGGAAGAAACTAGTAATCTCTGTCAGGAGGTCGCAGTGGTGGGAACTCTTCCTTTAAAGAGCCCATGACTACTGATACGACCTTAGAGGTGTATCGCAAGAGTGGAAACCCTGCCTTTAAAGGGCCCGAGACTCTTGATACGACACTGGATTATTTACACAGAAAATAATCACACACACAGACTTATATACAGAGCGACTAGTTTTATCAAATCGAAGAGTCTGATATCATACAACTGGGAGTTTGGACAAATCCAATTATAGTACTAACCCTGAAATTAATCCCGACCCTAAATGTCAGCATAGACAATACAAAAAACAACTTGATTAACCCTAAATTTAGCAGCCCAACCTTAAGCCAATCAAAATGAAACGAACAACCCCGTATTCTACGGAAGGCGCAAGTCACTTGCAAATTCAATTAGTTGCGAATCCAAATAATAGAAAATCCAATTAATTGCGATTTTCATTGATAAGACATTTTTAATGAATTGCAAAATCCCATTCACCAAGTCATAATAAATTTGGAGCTTAGTTTAAAACATTTATATTTTATCTACTATCAATGATATTTAATTTCATCACCACTACCATGAACTAACACCCATTTTTTTATTTCATTTTACACTAACTATATAAAATGACCAAATACATTACATCCAATGTGGTATCTATAATCATTTTAGTAACTTTACCATGAAACGAATACAATGTCCACATTAACAGTTTCACAACCATTAGCTTGAGCATTAAACGTTCATTCCATACTCATTATCATAGACAATAATAATAATTGCATTTCCTTGCCCAAAGCATACAGTCAGCATCACTCTACACCGATAATTACTCTAA
Organism: Picea glauca; assembly: GCA_000966675.3. Classification (NCBI taxonomy): domain Eukaryota; kingdom Viridiplantae; phylum Streptophyta; class Pinopsida; order Pinales; family Pinaceae; genus Picea; species Picea glauca. Next base: position 330,042 of record JZKD02S1611597.1, read on the forward strand.
CCAATTTTAACATTAGCATTAACATAAGACATTACAAGACATTACATTAACACTACATTACCTCACATTAACATCCCATTACATCCCATACCCTACATTACTTTCCATTACATTCCAGTACACTACCTTAACATTCACGACTATTTTATTACCTTACAATCGATCCCATTACATTAGCTTCCATTTCTTTGTATTAACATTAATTAAAATATTAACTAAATTAAGTAGCTTGCTATTATTAAATACTAACTAAATAAGTAAATTGTTGTTAATGAAAACTTGACTAAAATAAGATAGATTGCCTTTATGAATAGTGTAGATTGTTGTATTTAAAGAATAACAAAATTGTAGTATGCTGCATGAAATGTTAACTAAATAAGTAATTGCTTGATAAATTTAAAGCAGATTGTTGTTATTAATTACTTAACAAATAAATTAGTTTGCTTATATCTAACCAAAATAAAATAATTGCTATTTCTATTGTTGCCAATGTTAAATAGCCTCAACTTGTCAGAGTTAATCCACATCTGCCTCTCCTGGCCATTTACATTTAAGGAAGCATTAAATAAGAGGAAATAGAGGATACTATTTAGTAATTAAAAATCCATAACACGGTATTTAATAATGAGACAATTACTAACAAAATCCTATCAGATACTGCTTTACTAATAATACTAACTATGTCATAGCAGGAAAAGTCATGGCGATGCATTTTAGCAAGTGGCTAACTTATCCTGAGGTCCCAAGGTGACAGTTGTCCATGATAATTAAGGTACCGGCTGGAAGGATGAAAGCCATAGAGATAAAGGGAGATTCGTTGTCTACCATACTGGCTATGGCTTTCTAATTCAACAACCCACGAAGAGAAACGCAGGCAAGGAATAAAGCAAGGGTAAAATGTGGTTGTAGGGGAGGAAAACATTGACTTTACAGAAGCAACGCCAATTTTTTTTTACTTAGAGATAGCAGCGTTGTACATAGCAGAGAGGCTATCCATTTAGAAGAACAGGTTGCCGAGGTAAAATGCACAGAAACGTCAACCTCAAGGTTTGGTTATTGATCGGCCAATGGGGGACTTAAACATTGACCTTCCAAATAATAATTCGACGCCTCACCCCTACGCCATGGATCGAAACATGTAATATATGCCAACAAAAATATAATTGAGTTTGTTTTAATGGAGGATAACCAAGAAAAGCGTCGGCAGGAGGTTTGACCCAACGACTTGTTCGGTACCAACAAGTTCTCCTATATATAATGCCAAGAGGTTTGACCTTGCGACCTGAGGTGACCCCGGCAACCAGATTGCAATAAAGACAATTGAAAAAAAAACAAATAGAACAATCGGTTTTCATGCCAATGCAGGAACGAATTTGCCCAACCAATTTCTCAGTAACCCAACTCAATGATAAATCCAGAAAGGAGTTTTCTTCTGTAAAAAAATCATAAGAGTGAGTGTTCCATAAACCAGGGTTTCATCGTGACCTTGCACAATGGGTTTCACTGTTCAGGAAATGGAATGTTATGATAATACGCAGATTTATTCGGATTCCAGAGACAAATCCACCGTAATCTAATTAGAAAAACAACAAGCCAGGTACTACAATCGTAGAGTTTCTCTAATTCATCCTTTACCTAAAACAGTTTTGCAGAAGTAAGTTCATGAAAACATCACCCGGTTTGCAGAGAAAAATGTGTTACAACTATTCACAGTGACATTCGCAGAACAACTGTTTCCCCTTTTTTTTTCTAGTTATTAATAGGCCAAACGCAGAAAAAGTATGGTGTCACAACCATTACACAGTACCATCATAGCCAGAAAAATTTTAGAGGTGATTTAGATATAAATGACAGAAATCAAATTGGGTATAAATTGCTGCAATAATATTCTCGCTATATCCCATTCACCTTTGATGAAATTCCAGTAGATAAATTCACATTTGATGCAATTACGCGGCTATTATTATTCATCAAGCTTACTACAAGCAGAGAAAAACCCTTTTTACGTCTATTCATCATGACCAGTTACAATCAATTTCAGATCTTAGCACAAGATTTAATGCATTCTACTCTATGAATGAAAAACATACTGTTGCCTCATCGCCTGCCTCGAAGGACGTTCGCGCGTTCCTTGCCGCTCCTGCTCGCCAACCATAGAGACCTCACCGGTACCTCCCAGCCAATCGCTAGGGGTACTCTTCTTACCCCTTAGCCCCCCGAGCTGCAAAGGGGCCACATGTTATCTAGATGGTATGTCTAGCTTCCCAACTCGCCTCGCAAGGCCGAGCTACCACTCCTATCTGAGCTGGAAAACCCAACTCTCCACAAGTAATCAGTCAAGTCACATTTCTGGCAGTGTAATTTTATGCTAACAACCGATCCCTTTCTTCCTCATCTTCCCTTTCTTTTATAGAGTTTTTCCCACCTCCAACTTTGCCTAAATCACATTTTAATTAAGTTTTAATAAAAAAAATACTAAATGATCTCCTTCGCACAAGTGTCGTCCATCCCCCTCCTTCCTCAAGTAATTATTTTCTTTAATTTAATAATTTACTCATTTCCCTCACCCACCTAGAGTTGCCCCTAAATTCACTCCTAGGTGTTCCTAAATTCCCTTACAGGTTTAATTACTTTCCCTAAAATGAAGTTGCTAATTTTAGTTCATTTTAGAAGGTTCTTAATTGCAGATTCTTTAATATGTTGACCTCACTTTTTACCATAAGTTCCCATCTTTCCCTTATTATGTTTCCTCCATTTACTTAGTTTCCCAATTCTTATTATTCCCTTCTTTCCCCTTTTTATTAGACCCAAAATGGCAATTGTGTTATTAAATCTTTCCCATTTATTATTTATTTAATATCTTTTGTACTTTCACAAGTTAGGAAAAAATTTCTTCTTTGCAAATTTTTAAAACCATTAGTTTTAATTAAATTCTTACTCTCTTCATTTACCCCAAGAATTTTATGAAGACCTAACTATTACTTAAGTGGGTTTTTGTTTGA
>JZKD02S1611597.1:349507-364559 GCA_000966675.3 Picea glauca
TTTGACTTTGTCACTTCACTTTATTATTTAAATAATCCTCTTTGACTTTGTCACTTTATTATTTAAATAATCCTCCTTGACTTTGTCACTTCACTTTATTATTTAAATAATCCTCGTTGATTTTGTCACTTCACTTTAATATTTAAATAATCGTCTTTGATTTTGTCTCTTCACTTTATTATTTAAATAATCTCTTCTTTGTGAGAAGTTTGACTTCTTTGACCTTTTGGGGCTTCAAATCAACATATGAGGGTCCTCAAACTTCGTAAGGCCATATCTCTCAAACCATGGGGAGTTATGTGACATTCCACATACCACCAGAAATGGATTGACAAGAACTATCCATCTAGGATAGTTTCACTAACAAATTCACTGATATTCATCTCATTATTCCACAATTAAGCATGGGTTCTCTAACCATACGACTAGGATAACTCAATCTCAAAGTGTCTTCCCGTGAGGGATTTCACCATAAGGGGACCACTTTGGAGTTCATCCATTTGTACTCCAAGGATAACTCAACCGCAAAGCCTCTTCCTGTGAGGGATTTCACCATAAGGGGACCACTTTGTAGTTCACCGCAAAGAATCTTCCTTTGAGGTCATTCATCATAAGGGGACCACTTTGGAGTTCATCCATTTGTACAACCATGGAAAAACAATAATGAGTCATATTTACATCAATCCAAGTACAACTCATTGATCCATATTCATCTATGCATACCACTATGACTCCACTTGACATCAATCCATTTACATCAAGGACAATACAGGATCCACCAATCACTACATCAATATACTATGACAAGACATTGTTCCTTTGACATCAATCCTTTGGCATAAATGACAACATGATCCAACAACCCCCCACTGTGGCATTGATGGCAATACCAACAATGATGTCAACACCAATCACTGATGGCAATATGTAGGCAAGGCATTTCTCTACATCAATAGGCATCTCAATCACATCAATGTGACTATATCTCCCTCTTTGACATCAATGGAAAAGGGTCATTCTCCCCTTGGGGTTGCTCCCCTTGCTTGAACTCTCCTTGGGGATTCTCCCCTTGTCTAAATGCATTTGATATTCCTATGAATAATTGTTCTCCTTTTGAATGAGGGATATCACTCTGATGTAATGTTGAAGATATATATCCCATGCCCCCCTATGACCATCACTCCCCTGGAACTATGCCTTTGTGATATTTCTCCAAGTATATGGTTGTTTTTCCAAGTATTTATCTTTGCATCTGATAAATATCTTCTCCTGGAATCATGGGAAGAAGAATAAATCCCCCTATGGGTATGTATCCCCCTATATTCTCTACAATATGAACAATATTCTATCACTGCAATATACTTTTGTTGCAAATGCTACTTCTCAACCAGAACATAGATCAAATTATCTTTCTATGACGATCCTTGGACCTTCCCATGCATCGAAATCGTGCCATACCATACATCATGAAGCAAAATATATGTCAACAATGAATAGAGAATTATGAACAAAACATCAACCAAGTACATCGTGTGCCAACCATGCACAATACCCATGTACATCAATACCATATCATATGCCATAAGATATCATCAATGGAGTGCATCAACCATATGCCTCTACCAACATGCCAACCATGTGCCTCAAACAAGTGTAATATCACTCATGATATGTCTCTACACTGAACCAAGTGCCACAATCATGTATCTTAATCAATGAAGTGTCTCAAGTATATCATCGATACATCAACAAGTGCAACAAACATGTATCACCACTTGTACCAAGCAAGTGAATCAAACATGCACCTATACCACAACAAGATGAACTACAATTAATATGTGTCCTCATGCATGTATGTCATATCCACCATAAAACATGTGCCTATCATACTGCTAGTAGGTGCCTCTAACAATGTACCAAAAGTGTACCAATCATGCATCTAAGATATCCTTTCAACACTCAACCATATATCAGCACCATACATACAACAATTATGTATGCCAACATGTAATCATGAAAACCTACAACAAACATGTCAGACCCTGCAACAAACCATGTGAGACCCTACAACAAATATTTATACCATCATACCATGATGCAACTCATATGCATAGCCCTTTTCCCAAGGATTTTTACCATAGATATGCGGCATGCTTCATAAGCAGTTCATGTATGTACATGACTTATTCATAGGTCAACATGCATATGTACGCGACTTTTACCATTGTAAAGAATATATTCTTATGAACATGACAAACTTGATCTTCCCTTAAGGTTTCCATTTTGTTTTGAATTTTCAATTTTATTAACCCACTTTTGAAGGTGTCCTATTTTTTTATAAGTTGAGCTTTGATCTTCCATCTTTTAAAAATATTCTTCCTTCCTAACTTCACGACTTCTTCTAGTCATGTTATTTGAAGTCCTCATCATGGAATTTCTTCTTGTGTTCCAACATTCTTGGTATTTGTGGCCAAATCCACTATAGTTGTAGCATCTCATGGTGTGACAATGAGGAGCAATATGACCTACTTGATTACATCTCCAACACCTTAGGGTGTTATGAAATCTTTCACTATCTTTCCTTGCATAATATCTGCATTCAAAAGCTTTGTGAGCATATTCATTACATGAGTAACATTGACCATGAAAAACATTTTCATACCTTTTCTTTGGTGTCCATCTTGAAGGTGTCTCTCTTCTTTGAGGTGTAAATATGGCTTCTTGATGTCTTTTGTGCTTTGTTCTTTTGAAACTTTACTGCCTTGTGTAGATGATTGACTTGCAACACTATTTCCATACATTGAGAGTGAGGGACTTACCTCATGCTTCTTTGAAGTGCTTTCTTCAACATGTGTAGCTTCTTTCTTGTATCCAAGACCTGATTTCTCATTTGGTGATCTTTGACTATCCAATATCTCATTCAAGATTGTTGAGATATTCAAGAATTTGTTTGACTTCTCTACTTTCTTTCTAACATCAACAACCTCAGCTTCCAACTTATGACATGACTCTTCCTTTTCATTTACTTGATTCTTTAGTAATTCCTCTACCCTCTTGGTTTCTTCAATTTGGGTCTTGGGATGGACATTAACTTCAATACTTTTGATAATCTCATCATCTAGCTTCTTATTCTCTTCTATTTCATTCTTTAGTCTTTTGATCTCTTCTTCTTTTTCTTCTAATCGAGTCGTTTTACTTTCTTCTTGTTCCTTGAGCATTTCCTTTAACTTCAATATATTCATTTGATTATTTTTAAGAAACCTTTTAGTGTTGTGAGAAAGATAGCTATATTCTATGTAACAATGGTCATATTTGTATTCAAATATACCCCATTCATATTTCCTTTTAAGATCTAATAGTTCTTCTTCTACTTATTCCATGGGATAAATATCATTTAATTCTACACATACTGTCTCTAGATTTTCTTCTTCACTTGTAGAGAAATATTCAACATCATCACATTTTGAAATATTGCAATCAAGGGTTTTTGGAGATTCTTTACCTTCATTGATCTTGATAGAATTGTCTTCAAGGTCTTCCTTTTTCCCAACATCGTCACATTTAGAGTCATTTCAAACAGAGGATTTTGGATATTCATTACCTTCACTGTTCTTGATGGAGTTGTCTTTAAGGTATTCCTTTTTTCTTTGGTATGTCTTCTCTAGATTTATCCATAGATCATTGGTGGAAGTGAATTGTCCCATGCTCTCTTTGATAGAACTTGAGATTCCACTAAGAATCACCTTGAGAGCCAATGCATCATTCTTGTTCTCTTCCCTTTGAGCTGCAAACCTTGACTTGTTCTTCAAAGGAACTGATCCACCAATAGCTTCTTTCCAAACACTCGCTCCTATTTCCTTCAAATGCACCTTCATTTATATTCTCCATGTAGAATAGTTTTCCTCATCAAGGATTGGAACTTCATCATCCATTTGTATGTCCATGGATATCCTCCATTCTTTTTAAGTCTTATAGTGAAGGCCTTCTCTGATACAATTTGTTGGACACACCGACCACACTGAGAGGGGGTGGTGAATCATTGTAGGGCTCTCTTTCAAACTTCCCTTCAAAAAACTTATTAGCTAGCAATCACAAATTACTCAACACTCATTACTATCATTTATAATTATTTGTATGTGAACATATATAAACAACATATAACAACAAGATATATCATCAATAAGTCATCACCACAAAGAACACAACATGTATGTACAATTTTCTTTTTATTACAGACTACAATCCTTGGGTTATCAACAACAACTGAATAGAATTACAACTCCACAAGAGCACCAGCTCTACAATGCAAGACTCAACTTACACAACTCAACACCAACTGAGAAGAGGAATCAATCATCAACATATACCAATCTGTCAACAAGTACATGACCTGTCAGTAGTGCAACACGCGTATGTACTACAACCTGTGTATGCCTTAGGGTTTTTTCTCTATGAAAAACTCAGATCCTTTAAAGACTTCAGTCACATCTACTTATGTCTTTAATTTTCCCATATGACCCATAACCAATCACAACACATCTATGCTCTCCCACATCATATTCATTCTCCTCAACCATACAATATGAATGCTACTTAGTCATGCATAAGAAGCCAATATACTATGGCAATCATATCAGTACTGAATTATAAGAGTGTTGCTCACTCTATCAATCAACCAACATAACCATATCACAACAACCATACCAAGAATGCCTTAATAATTCACCATACAATAAGCAAGAATATCCATCAAGAAAACTATGTAACCATACCAGAGTTTCTATGGAAGATCTGAGCCCATGGAATGTAGATCCAGAACTTGCTTCAGACTTCAAGAACCTGACATCATATCACACTCAACTCTCCATGACTTCATCCAACTGTATGCGCTCTACCTTCCTTTAGCCCCTTGCTATTCTCTTCAACCTATGCTCAAGAGATGATTTTCACAAGAGACCTTTGCTTCTTATTTATACTCTCGAAGTAGCTTTCGTAGAAGCATCTTCTATGCCACTTTGTCCACATAGCCACTTTGTACACATAGTCACCTATGTCCAACTTTGCCCAATTTTCCACTTGTCCATGTATCCAATAGCAACTTGACCACTTAACTCATTTTCCTCACTTTAGGGTTAACCTTCTTATAACCACTTTCCATAATTAGAAAGTTCTTCATTTACTTTATTATTTAAATAATCCTCCTTCACTTTGTCACTTCACTTTATTATTTAAATAATCCTCTTTGATTTTGTCACTTCACTTTAATATTTAAATACTCCTCTTTGAATTTGTCACTTTATTATTTAAATAATCCTCCTTGACTTTGTCACTTCACTTTATTATTTAAATAATCATATTTGATTTTGTCACTTCACTTTATTATTTAAATAATCCTCCTTGACTTTTTCACTTCACTTTATTATTTAGATCATCCTCTTTGACTTTGTCACTTTATTATTTAAATAATCCTCCTTGACTTTGTTACTTCTCTTTATTATTTAAACAATCCTCTTTGATTTTGTCACTTCACTTTAATATTTAAATAATCCTCTTTGATTTTGTCACTTCACTTTATTATTTAAATAATCTCTTCTTTGAAAGCACACTTTGACTTCTTTGACCTTTTGGGGCTTCAAGACAACATATGAGGGTCCTCCAACTTCGTAAGGCCATAACTCTCAAACCACGAGGAGTTATATGACGTTCCACATACCACCGGAAATGTCTTGAGAAGAACTATCCATCTAGGATAGTTTCACTGACAAATTCATTTGTCTTCATCTCATTATTCCACATTTAAGCATGGGTTCTATAACCATACTACTAGTATAAATCAACCACAAAGTGTATTCTCGTGAGGGATTTCACCATAAGGGGACCACTTTGGAGTTCATCCATTTGTACTCCTAGGATAAATCAACCTCAAAGCATATTCCCATGAGGGATTTCACCATAAGGGGACCACTTTGTAGTTCACCGCCAAGCATCTTCCTGTGAGGGATTTCACCATAAGGGGACCACTTTGGAGTTCATACATTTTTACAACCATGACAAGACAATAATCAGTCATATTTACATCAATCCAACTACAATTGATTGATCCATCTTCATATATGCATACCACTATGACTCCACTTGACATCAATCTATTTACATCAAGGAAAATACATGATCCATCAATCACTACATCAATATGATATGACAAGACATTGTTCCTTTGACATCAATCCTTTGGCATCAATGACAACATGATCCAACAAGATCCCAGTAGTGAGGTTTCTAGTTAGATGTTCCATAGCGACCCTAATAAAAGAATGGTGCAACCCGATGGAATGAGGGAAATGAAGGTGGAACATTCTATGGGTCATCCCTAATAAAAGGATGGTATATCCTGATGGACTAAGAGCAGTGAATGGGGCATATTCCTTGGGTTGGGTAGGTCAAGAGGAAGAGAGATGGTGGAAATGAGGACAATTGTAGGAAAATAATAAATGAATATGTATTTATGTTTTGGGCCAAAGTTCCCATGTATTTATCTTTTGGGTTGGAGCGCCTACGTATTTATGTTCTTCAACCAAAATTACCATTTGATATAATAATATAGGAGGATATAAGGAATAATCATAGAGGTCCAGGAGGATTTGGAATGCTCACAGAGGTCCTAGGGGATCCATAAATGCTAAAAAATTGACCATCCCAAATTATTTTGAAAATAGAATCAATGCATAGAATGCATTGTCAAATTTCCAGCGACACAAATGACAATTCAAATGGAGTGCGTATGAAAAAATTATGAGTGGTCAAAGTTCTAGTCAAAGTAGGTCAAAGTACACATGGGAAAAAAGAGTGAAACGTGTCACCAATGCAAGGGTGACACATGGCACATGATTGTTGGCAGCTGACTGGGAAAGGTACCATCTAATTGGCACACAAGTCATCCAATCCTATATTTACAGGTGGAAAGGTTCAACCAATGAGAGGTCACCACATGGCAACCTCCCATTTGCCTATATTGGCATGGGTTACCAAAATTATGGAGTCGACAGGGGTCAAACCTGTGACCTCCATACAACTTCACAAACCATTCCATACCATTGTGTGTCCATGGTGTTTATTAACACTATATGGCAATGAATATATTTAAATTTGAGTAAAATTTTGAATGGGTAGCAAAAGGGTCGAAGGCCTAAGCCCTCAACCCTAGCCCTTGGTTAATTATACACCATGTAACCACCATTCAAATCCATAGAAGGATTAACATATGCAACATGTTAGAGCATAGAATATGGTTATATATCCAACCATATAACCAACGAATATGCCAAAGGAGAGGTTCACAGGGAATAGAACCCCCGAACTCCATCATAATTATCCTTAGTTCCAACCAATACACCAACAATCCTGCTTATTTTTGGATGCCACTATATTTGGCATTAAGTTTCTCAATATTCACGTGGATATTTTTGGACCTAGGCCTATATGTATGGGTATGATTTTCGAGATGCACATATTCCCATGTTTGCACACATTCCAATGTGCATGGATCCCAATGTGGGAATAGATCCCAAGGTAAAAAAAATTATGCAGAGAAGGAATCCAAAGATATAATGGATGTCTCGAAGTGTGTTCTAAGGAGAGGTCAAGTATGGTTGTCTCGTAAAGGATGCCATGAGTTATATTGAGGGAACATAGGCAACTTTATACTCATTTTCATGATTTTTCGCAAGGATCGTGAATTTGAGGTCTATTTTGTGATTTGAGGTCATTTGTAACAATATTATGTATAATTTCCATTAATGAGAATTTAATGCATTATTTTTTGTGCCAAAGAGGGTGAAATTGAGCTTGTTCAAAAATTAGTCGAATTTATAGTCAAATTTCTCATAATTTCGCAAGGATTTTAGTGGTGAACTTATTTTCTTGTTTTGAGTAATGGAATTAAAGAGAGTCCATTAAAATGGTTCTTTGCAAGCATATTGTAATGTAATTTTCTCTTTTCCAAGATGATGGATAACAATCATGCTATATAAAGAAACTTTGAAGATGGAATGATGTATCTCATATCTATATGCAATTTGATTTTTTTTATTTTCTATGATGTCATCTCACTATTCAACAAACTAATCATCATTTCATGAGTTTTTGGATAAAGAGCACATCATCATAATTCTTCAAAACAACTCAATATGATCAGTAAATTATTCAGGATCAAGTTAGATGCTACATGTATATATGTAAGGAAATAGGTTGTATCTAATGATTTTCATATCAAGTGGTATCAGAGCTAGTTTTCATGTGTGTTGAAAGTTGTTTATGTGATGAGATCCAAGAGTTCAGTTCGTGAATATTTTTAAGGATATTATCAAGAAGGCAAGATGAGTAAATTTATCATGAAATTGAGGCTGCAAAAGAGCCTTAATCGACAAATTCATAAGAAGAACTATGAGTTAAAGATGAAGTTTCAATCTCTCAAGGAAGAGAAGTAGAGGGTAAAAGATCAACTGTTATGTCATGAGGAATTCTATAAGGGTATTTTTCATGAGTTAGAAAGAATGTTTCATATCAGAAATCAGGAATTGACACCATCAGTACCAATACATGAATATTCAAAAGGTGAGAATGTAAAGTCTCTGATGCAAAAGGGACTACCTCTTTCAAAGGGCATGATCGAGAAGGATGACTCCTAATATTATCATTTTCCCCATCTATATGGAGAATGATCAACGGTAGATGAAGCAAATAGAAATTCAGATGAAGAAGTTCTACATAAACAATAGACCTTAAATTCAATTCAAAAGAAAGGTAATATGTGTAAGGCATATCCATAGAAAGATGTGCATGCTAGAGGAGAAGGAATGAATACTTTCCCCACTAGTAAATGTTCTATTTATCCATGTGCTTCCTGTGGAAATGAAAACCATGATGTGGATAAGTGTTGAAGGAGATAGTATATGTAAGTAAAAACCTCCAACAAGAAGAAATATCATTTCTCAAGTCAGAAGAAAAGGAGGAATGATAAGAAGCAATCATGGAATAAGACACTCTGCTCTTACTGTGGTAAGAGTGGAAACTAGATTTAGAAGTGTTGTAAACTTTACCCACACTTATGTCCAAAGAAGAAAAGGAAAGATGTAAAGATACTTGAAGGAATACAAACATCAAATCTAGATGAAGTTAATGGTCTTATTGAAAGGTTTGGGAAATAATACTTCCTGATGGATGGTCTTGGAAAAGTGATATATGAAAACATCAAGGACTGGTTTATAGACAATGTCTCATATAGTTGTAAATGTGTTGAACCTACACATAATAGATCTAGCTAGAAAATATCACACACATTTGTAGAGAGAAATTGAGAAAGAAGAAGCAAGAGAGAAAGAATGGAAGAATTCTCATTAACCATATTCCACACTCAAAGAGTGAATAATTTACAATAGATATAGGATACATGAGTAACTAATGAGCCATAGTGGCGGTCTAGATTGATCTGGACACACACTAGCAGTTACAAGAGTAAACTGCCACCTAGTCTAGTCTCTCAGGCAGTGGCGGGAGAGAACTGCCACCTAGCTAAGTTAACTAGTCAACTAGTCTTCAGTTATCTAACTGAACAAAGAGTAGTGAGTTGGTGATGATCCCAATGTTGCATGGTGACAAAACCAATGCAACATCTAAACTCAACTCAACTAGTCAAACTGAAGTGTCAACTGAAAGAGAATATTCTCCAGGTGGAATATTCTCCCCTAAAATATAGGAGACTGAATAATGACTAATTATGACTAATAAACAAGGAATAACCTTAGGAAAAATAAATCCTAGGTGTGTGTTAAGTAACTCCAACTCCTCCCTTGAACATCACTATGGTGAAAATAAAGAATGGGTCCCGGCTATGAGGCCATGTTAGGTACCCAAATATAAAATATACACTGAACTAAACGAGGAAAGAGAGAAAACCTCATGGGAAAAAAACCTCCCCTCAAATTACAATGCATAAAATAAAAAATGATAAGGAACAAAAGGCAGTTGCTAAGCAACCATGTCCTTCACTCCAAGAAGACCTCGCAACTCTACGAGTTTGTACTCTTTGAAGATTTTGTTGAAGATGTAGATATCTGCATGGATCTGATGAAGTATATTCATCATTGATATTTCCACACATATCCACTTTATCTTCTTGTAATGAAAAATATCCAAATAAATTTTGGATGAAATTTTGAAAATTGTGCGGCCATTTCCAGAAAAATGCTGAATTTTTTTTTATTTTAAAATGATTATAACTTCACTTTCCGGACTTCGTTTCAGACGATTATTTTTTTTAAATTGGATATTTTCTCGAGAGGAATTCAAATATCCAATTTTTTTATGAAAAATTTTCTCAGAAAATATCACAATGGCGTCTAATGTGTGCGGCTCCCTTTTTGACTTCTGAGATGCATGCATGGTGCATGCAAAAATGTCTGCATGTGACTCCTGAGATGCATGCCATATATATTCCACATGAATTTTAGAAAACAAATATGAAATGGAGTAGACATCATCTTCAATTAATAGAATACAAATTTTTGCAAAAATGTTTGTAGAAGACTCTTCATAATAAAAGGCTTGATCTTATGATGACTTCTCTTCTGGCTCTGTCTATTTGACCTCCTACATGAAATATTCACAATATTCTTTATTCCCAAATAGAACCTCCAATCTGGTCCATAATTCATTTAGAGTTGATCCTTGTGATTCTTCATATACTCGATGAAAAATTTCATGAGAAACAAACATGCCGATACTTCCTATGGCCATATCTTGTCTATTGAGAAAGTCATTTTTCTCATTGAAAGAATCAGGCTCTACTTCCATTTCCATAGTAATTTGGTACAAGCCTCTGCATCTAAGATGAAGCAGAATTTTTGGCTTCCATTCCAAATAGTTATGAGGCGTGAGAAGTACTTCCAGCAAATAATCCATCTTTTTGTTTCTTCAATATTTTGTACCTGCAAAAAATGAGTTGGTGTAGATTTTGCTTAGCAGTTTGTCAGCTCTGATACCATGTAAATGTGTTGAACCTGCATAAAATATATCTAGCTAGAAAATACCATACACATTTGTAGAGAGAAATTGAGAAAGAAGAAGCAAGAGAGAAAGAATGGAATAATTCTCATTAACCATATTCCACACTCAAAGAGTGAATAATTTACAATAGATATAGGATACATGAGTAACTAATGAGACACAGTGGTGGTCTAGATTGATCTAGACACACACGAGCAGTGACAAGAGTAAAATGCCACCTAGTCTAGTCTCTCAGGCAGTTATGGGAGAGAATTGCCACCTAGCTGAGTTAACTAGTCAACTAGTCTTCAGTTAACAGACTGAACAAAGAGTAGTGAGTTGGTGATGATCCCAATACTGCATGGTGACAAAACCAATGCAACATCTAAACTCAACTCAACTAGTCAAACTAAGTGTCAACTAAAAGAGAACATTCTCCAGGTGGAATATTCTCACCTAAAATATAGGAGACTGGATAATGACTAGTTATGACTAATAAACAAGGAATAAACTGAGGAAAAATAAATCCTAGGTGTGTGTGAAGTAAATCCAACACCCCCCCTGAACATCACTATGGTGAAAATAGAGAATGTGTCCCATCTACGAGGCCATGTTAGGTACCCAAATACAAAAGATACATTGAAATAAATGAGGAAAGAGGGAAAACCTCATGGGAACAAAACCCCCCCTCAAATTACAATGCATAAAATAAAAAATGATAAGGAACAAAAGGCAGTTGCTAAGCAACCATGTCCTTCACTCCAAGAAGACCTCGCAATTGTGTGAGTTTGTGATCTTTGAAGATTTTGTTGAAGATGTAGATGTCTGCATGGATCTGATGAAGTATATGCATCATTGATATTTCCACACATATCCACTTTATCTTCATGTAATGAATAATATCCAAATAAATTTTGGATGAAACTTTGAAAACCATGCTATTGTTTCCAAAAAAATGCTGAAATTTTGTTGATTTTAAAACGATTATAACTTCACTTTCCATACTCCATTTTAGACGATTGTTTTTTTAAAATTTGATATTTTCCCGAGAGAAATTCAAATATCCAATTTGTTTCTGCAAATTTTTCTAAGAAAATATCATAATGGCATCTGTTGTGTGCGACTCCCTTTTTGACACCTGAGATGCATGCATAGTGCATGCAAAAGTGTCTGCATGTGACTCTTGAGATGCATGCCATATATCTTCCACATGAATTTTATAAAACAAATATAAAATGGAGTAGACATCATCTTCAATTAATGGAATACAAATTTCTGCAAAAATCTTTGTAGAAGACTCTTCATAATAAGAGGCTTGATCTTCTGATGGCTTCTCTTCTGGATCCATCTGTTTGACCTTCTGCATGAAATCTTAACAATATTCTTTATTCCCAAATAGAACCTCCAATATGGTCCATAATTCATTTGGAGTTGATCCTTGTGATTCTTCATATACTTGATGAAAAAGTTCGGGAGAAACAGACATGCCGATACTTCCTATGGCCATATCTTGTCTATTGAGAAAGTTATTTTTCTCATCGGCAGAATCAGGCTCTACTTCCATTGCCATAGTAATTTGGTACAAACCTCTACATCTAAGATGAAGAGGAATTTTTGGCTTCCATTCCAAATAGTTATGAGGCGTGAGAAGTACTTCCAGCAAATAATCCATCTTTTTGTTGTCTTCAATATTTTGTACCTGCAAAAAATGATTTGGTGTAGATTTTTCTTAGCAGTCTATCAGCTCTGATACCATGTAAATGTGTAGAACCTACACAGAATAGATCTAGATAGAAAATACCACACACATTTGTAGAGAGAAATTGAGAAAGAAGAAGCAAGAGATAAAGAATGGAAGAATTCTCATTAACTGTATTCCACACTCAAAGAGTGAATAATTTGTTGGTTGTGGAGCCTGATTATCTTCCTGATTCATAGGTCTTTTACTTTCAGCCATGTTTATACCCCATGAAGTATTTACACCCAAGAATTATGTACACTCTTCCACGCGGGGGAGTGGAGACAGGGGGTACCCCCTCTACGGGGTCCGGAGGGGCTATCCCCCCGGCTGGGGGGTCTGGGGGAAAGCGGGCCCCCAGAGGGGGTTCAGGGGTGAAGCCCCTGAAGGAAAAATTTCCTTGTAAATGTATATTGTAATTTCATTGTAAATCTGGACCATCCATTATAAGGTCACAGATCTAACGATAGAGATTATGTTAGGGTTTTTTCCCTAGAAGGAAACCCTCTTTTATGAGGGAAATGTATTGTGACTATGGTTAGTTGAGAATATTGTATTCTGATATAGGAGACTGTGAGAGAAAGAAGAGGAAGTTACAACAGGTTTTCTCTAGGTTTTATCCCTTCATATGCTGGATAATAACAAAGGAAGGACCTAGCAATTTATTTGGTGGACGTAGCCCACACTAGGTGAACCATGTAAATATATGTCTCTATTGTATTGTGTATCTTCTGTGTTTTGTTTCCACATTTGTTTTATTTTATTGCTCCATGGTCTAACAACTGGTATCAGAGCGAAAGGTAACTCGTAGGAAAAGAGGGTTCCTGGTTCGAGTGGGAGGAATGTCGGAAGATGGAAAGTTTAGGGTTGAGAAATTTAATGGCCAAAACTACTAGTTATGGAAGATGCAGATGGAAGACTATTTATATTAGAAGGATCTATTCCTACCATTGGGTGGAATAGCAAAGAAGACGATGGCTACGAATGATGACGAATGGGAGATTCTTGACAGAAAGGCTATAGGAATGATACAGCTGAGCCTGGCAGCATCTGTGGCTTTCAATATTTCCAAAGAAAAGACAATGAAGGGTTTGATGGATGCATTGGCCAAATTGTATGAAAAACCCTTGGTGTCCAATAAGGTATTTTTAATGAAGAGATTATTTAATATGAAGATGTTAGAAGTTGGGTCTATTGTAGATCATTTAAATGATTTTAATACGGTTACTAATCAACTAAGTTATATAAAAGTAGACTTTGATGATGAGGTCAGGGCTCTTCTAATATTGTGCTCATTGCCAGAAAGATGGAACGGATTGGTCATGGTTGTAAGTAACTCTATCTCTGGTTCAAATACTTTAAAATTTGATGATGTTGTTGGTGTTATCCTTAGTGAGGAAATGCGACATAAAAGCACAGGTGAGACATTAGGAAATGTGTTGAACATGGAGAACATGGGAAGACAAAAGGATAGAGGAAAGGGTTTCGAGAACCATGGGAATTCTAGGAAGGGAAGATCCAAATCCAGACTTAGAAAGACAGAGTGTTGGAATTGTGGGAAGAAAGAACATCTGAAGAAAGACTAGAGAGCTCCAAAGAAACAAAGGGATGGACAACAGGAAAGAAATCAGGAAGCAAATATAACAGGTGATGTGTGACAAGATGTTTTGATTCTTTCTGTAGATAATACTTCTGATTCTTGGGTAGTAGATTCAAGGGCTTCATTTCATGTCACATCCCATAGGAAACATTTTCTATATTATGTTCAAGGTGATTTTGGACAGGTTCATTTGGGTGACGATGCACCATGCAAAATTGTTGGAATGGGAAAGGTAAAAATAAAGTAATGCAATGGAAACCAATGGTTGTTGAAAGAGGTAAGACATGTTCAAGATTTAAGGAAAAATCTAATTTCAATAGGGAAATTGGCAAGTGAAGGTTGTATATCCATATTTACAGATAAGACATGGAAGGTCATCAAAGGATCATTGGCGATAACGAAAGGAGAGAAGGTAGGTACATTGTATTTATGTACTGGTAATACTAACTCTTCTATCTCTTTAGCTTCTACAGGAGTGGATACAACACTGTGGAATCATAGGCTTGGACACATGAGTGAGAAGGGGATGCAAATAATTCACAAAATAAATTTTTTGCCAGATCTTAAACAAATTGATTTGGACTTATGTGAGCATTGTGTTTATGGAAAACAAAAGAGAGTCAGATTTCTCAGAGTCGGAAAAGAAAAGAAGAGTGAAAGGTTAGAGCTTG
>JZKD02S1611597.1:364609-375795 GCA_000966675.3 Picea glauca
GCATTGTGTTTATGGAAAACAAAAGAGAGTCAGATTTCTCAGAGTCGGAAAAGAAAAGAAGAGTGAAAGGTTAGAGCTTGTGCATATAGATGTATGGGGACCAGCTCAGGTATCAGTCTTGGTGGATCTCATTATTATATTACTTTTATTGATGATGCAACTAGAAAAACTTGGGTTTATTGCATTCGACAAAAATCTGATGTTTTTAATACTTTTAAGAAATCAAAATCTTTGGTTGAGAATGAGACAGGAAAAAAGGTGAAGTGTCTCAGATCAGATAATGGAGGTGAATATTGTAGCAAGGCATTTGATGATTACTGTTCATACCATGGGATTCGTAGAGAGAAGACAGTTCCAAGAACACCACAAGAAAATGGTGTGTCAGAAAGGATGAACAGGACAATCACGGAGCTTGCAAGGAGTATGAGATCGCATGCTAGTTTGCCCTTAAATTTTTGGGAAGATGTTGTAGATAATATTGTTTACTTAATAAACAAAGGACCTTCAATCTATGGATGGTAGAATTCTAGAGGAGGAATGGACAGGAAAAAAGGTAAACTATTCTTTTTTGAAAACTTTCGGTTGTGAAGCATTTGTCCATATTGATAAAGAAAATAGAACAAAGCTTGAGGCAAAATCCAAGAAGTGTACCTTTATTGGATATGGTGTTAATGATTTTGGTTATCGCTTATGGAATTATGAAAATAACAAGATCATTAGGAGTAGAGATGTCATATTCAATGAGAAGGTCATGTACAAAGATCAATTGTAGGGAAAGAAATAGGAAAAAGAAAAACAAGAATACATAGTGCTTGATGAGATCACTGAAAAAGAAATTCCAAAGGAACAAGAAAATCAAAATGTACAACAACAGGAGTAGTAGGTACCTCAAACACCTGCAAGTGTTGTTATAAAATCTACCAGTTTAAGTATACCCCCTGAACAATACTCTTCTTCATTGTATTATTTATTGTTGACTGATTCTGGTGAACTAGAATGTTATGAAAAGGCAATGCAGGTAGACACCAAAAGGAAGTGGGAGCAAGGCATGAAAGAGGAAATGGATTCCTTGGTAAATAACCATTCTTGGGACTTGGTTTAGTTTTCTGTAGGAAAAAGAGCATTGCAGAATAAATGGATTTACAAGTTGAAGGAAGAAGATGGAGGAGAAAAGAGGTACAAGGCTGGACTTGTTGTAAAGGGGTTTGCACAAAAGAAAGGTATAGATTTTCATGAAATATTTTCTCTTGTTGTTAAAATGACTTCAATTAGAACTATTTTAAGTCTTTTGGTAGTAGAAGATTTGCATCTTGAACAGTTAGATGTAAAAACAACTTTTCTCCATGGGGATTTGGAGGAAGAGATTTATATGGAGCAGCCACGGGGGTATGAGGTCAAAGGGAAGGAGAATTTGGTATGCAGCTTGAAGAAGAGCTTACATGGCCTAAAGAAAGCTCCAAGGCAGTGGTATCTGAAGTTTGGCAGGTTAATGATAGAACAAGGTTATAGTAGATGCCATTCTGATCACTGTGTTTATTTTAAAAAGCTAGAAAATGAAAGCTTTATTATCTTGCTATTGTATGTAGATGACATGCTTATTGTAGGGTCTAATATGCAGGATATAAATGTGCTCAAGAAGAAATTAGACAATTCATTTGTCATGAAGGATTTGGGTGCTGCAAAGAAAATCCTTGGTATGAGAATAACAAGAGACAAGAAAAATTGCAAACTGACATTGTCTTAGGGTGAGTACACAGAGAAGGTGTTGGAGAGGTTTAGAATGTAGAATGCAAAACTAGTTAGTACAAATTTTGCCAGCCATTTCAAATTAACTAAGGAAATGTGTCCCAAGACATAGGAGGAGATAGAATACATGTCCAGGTTCCCATATTCATTAGCGGTTGGCATCTTGATGTATGCAATGGTTGGCACAAGACTAGATATTGCACATGCAGTGGGAGTTGTGGCCAGATATATGAACAATCCAGGTAAAGAACATTGGGAGGTAGTAAAGTGGATTCTCAAATACTTGAGAGGTACTGCTAATCATGCATTATGTTTTGGAGGTTCAAAAACTATTCTACAAGGATATGTTGATTCAGATATGGCAGGTGATAAAGATAGCAGGAGGAGTACGACAGGGTATGTGTTTACTATAGGTGGAAAAACAATAATTTGGATTTCAAAACTGGAAAAGGTTGTTACTAGTGATAGTTTCAGAGGCCATATTCAAAGCTATGTTCCAGATCTAGTACCTAAGATCGAATACCCAAGATGAAGACTAAATTCTAAAAGATTCAACAATATGGAAGAGTGAATTATCATCACTAAGTTTTTGAGTATTTCTACTTTTGGAGGTCCAAAAGTTCTCCAGTTGGAAGGTGTTATCAAGGAGTACCTAAGGAACATTCAAAGTGGTCTCAGAGGATCTTAAATGCTCATAAAGGTACTAGAGGATCCATAAATGCTCAGATTTCGGTCATCCCAAATTATTTTGAAAATGGAATCAATGCATAGAAATCATCATTATCTTTCAGAAATCATAAACAACAAGTCAAATAGAGTTTGTATGAAAAATTTATGAGAGGTCAAAGTTCCGATCAAACCACGTCAAGTTCAAATTCCACATGAGAAAAAAGAGTGACACATCTCATTGCTGCAAGGGTGACATGTGGCATAGGATTATTGGCATATGACTGGGCAAGGTACAATCCAAGTGGTCCAATTATAGGTTGACAAGTTGCACACAAGTGGTCTAATCCTATATTGACAAGTGGAAAGGTTCAGCCAGTGAGAGGTCATCACATGGAAACCTCCCATTGACCTATATTGACATGGGTTACCAAATTATGGAGTCGATAGGGGTTGAACCCGCGACCTCCATAAATCTTCACAAAGATTCCCATACCATAGCACCCTCATGGTGTTTCTTTACAGTATATGGAAATGAGTATATTTAAATTTGATTTAGTGTTTGAATGGGTGGCCAAAGGGTTGAGGGCCTAAGCCGTCGAACCTAGCCCTTGATTCATTATACACCATGTAAGCACCGTTCAAATCCATGGAAGGATTAATATATGTGACAAGTTGAAACATAGTATATGGTGATATAGCCAACCATATAACCAACAAATATGTGAAAGACAGAATCGTGGGGAATAGAACCCTTGACCTCCACCATAAATGAGCACGGTTCCAACCAATACACCAATTGTCCCACTTATTTCAGGATGCCACTATTTTTGGCATTAAGTTTGTCCATATCTGCGTGGATTCCCATATCTGTATAGGCCACAAATTCCCATGTATAAGAAATATATGTTTAGGCCACACATTCCCATGTATAAGAAACATATGTATAGGCCACACATTCCCATTTTTGTATAGGCCACACATTCCCATGTTTGCACACATTCCAATGTGTATGGATCCCAATGTGGGAGCATATATTGAGGCACATATTTCGATGAAGGGAATGGATCCCAAGGTAGTATGGATGTCTCAAGGTATGTGTTAAGGAGAGGGCAAGTATGGTTGTCTCGTAAACCATGCCATGAGGTATATTGATGGAACATAGGTAACTTTATACTAATTGTTCACATTGTTTCACAAGGATTGTGAATTTGAGATCATTTGTAATAGTATTATCTCAAATTTCCATTAATAAGCATTTAATGCATTGTTTTACGAGCCAAAGAGGGAGAAATTGATAAATTTCAAAAATTGGTCGACTTTATAGTCAAATTTCTAAAAATTTCGCAAGGATTTTAATGGTGAACTTATTTTCTTGTTTTCAGTAACGGAAGTAAAGAGAGCCCATTAAAATGGAACTTTTCAAGCATATTGTAATGTAATTTGGTCTTTTTTGAGATAATGGAGAACAATCATGCTATCTAAAGGGACTTTGAAGATGAAGTGATGTATGCCATATCTATATGTAATTTGAGTTCTTTCAATTTCTTCTACGCCATCTCACTATTCAACAAACTAATCATTATTTCATGAGTTTTTGGATAAAGGGCACATCATTTGAATTATGCAAACCACCTCAATACGATCAATAAATTATTTTGGATCAAGTTAGATATTGCATGTGTATATCTAAGGAAATAAGTGGTGTCTAAGGATTTTTGGATCATATAAGTTCATAGATCCTATATGTTGATTAATATAGAGAGATATAGAATTGTAAAATGAATGTACACTTGTTAGTGTTTTGCACTGAGGAAAGTGAAAAAATAAGGTGGAGGGAAATGTAACATCCCGAGTTTAAATCCCTACAAATTATAATGTAATTGTATAAATGTTATTTTGGCCTATGTTTTAGGTCAAAGCACCTATGTATTTATGTTTTGGGCCAAAGAGCCTATGTATTTCTGTAATAATGGAGAGAGAGCTAGAACTGTAAAATTAATGTACACTTGTTGGTGTTGTGCACTGAGGACAATGCAAAAATAATGGAGGGGGGGGGGGGGGGAATGTAAAGTCCCCATTTTAAATCCATGCAAATTATAATGCAATTGTATAAATTTTATTTAGGCTGGTGAGATGAAAAATTTTGGAGGATGGAGAGATGGTATTGGCAAAACGATTGAGGTTGGGCAGGTCGAGAGGAAGAGAGCTAGTGGAAATCAACATAGTTGTAGGAAAATAAAAAATGGTTATGTATTTATGTTTTGGGACAGAGAGCCTATGTAGTTATGTTTTGATCCAGAATGATTCTTGATACCCATTATTATAAAAAAATTCAACTATTGGATATATTCCTCCCACCTAGAAGTCTTATTCATTACATACATTCTCAACATATCCTTAATTATCCGATTAGTTCTCTCTGTATTCCCATCTAATTCTTGGTGATATGCTATACATGGAAGGTTCATGATAAGGATAATTTATAAAGAAATAAGAAATGTGCTTTTGTTTAATAGACTTGGGTAATTCTCCCCCTAGGACCCCTTCCCTCGCTTGTGTATTATTACCCCACAAATCTTCATCTGTGTCCATCTGTAGTTGGCGATACATTTATTCATTATACTCAATTTACATCATTTACATTTTAAATCACTTTGTCTCTCGACCACATACTACATTCATAATATACATCACTTGTTTTTCGGCCATGTACTACATCTACAATATACATCGATAGTTTGGGGTTTGAAAATGGGATGTTACATTACCCTCCCCCTACAAACTACACTATCCTCAATGCACATAAACATATAGTTTATACATTGACATATATAAAAACATTACATACAAATACTTCATAATTCCACAACTTAATGACTCACACAACAATTCCAGGAAATTCAACTGCCAAAATGGCATCTTCATTCACTTATGTACAAATGTAAACTCATTTTTCTTCAAAATTTTCAAAAACTTGTAGGTATGATTTCCACATGTCTTCTTTGTGCTCCCATCTAGCATATTCAGGAGCGTAACAAGTCCTCTGAACCTTTACCAAGATGATGGATTTGTTCTTGAGTGCTTTGAATTTCCAGTCCAGGATGTGCACTGATTCCACCCAGAAATACCCTTTGCTTTCCACTTATATCACATTCCAATCACTCACATGATTAGGATTAGGTACATAATTTTTTAATAAAGACACATCCAACACATTATGAATTCTCATGGATGTAGGTAGTTCTAGAATGTATGCAATTGGTCTTACATTTTCTAAGAACTCAAAAGGCCCACAATATCTCACCTCCAAATTTGGGCAACTTCCCAATTTAAACGAGCTTCTCTTGTATTTAAATTTTAAAAATGCATGTTCTCCCACTTTGAATTATCTATGTGTACTTGTTTTATTAGAATAAATCTTCTACCGATCTTGTGCAAATTTTAAATTCTACCTGATATTTACCATTTGTTCTTCCATTTCCTTTAACAATTCCAACTGAATCACAGTTCTATTTCTTGTATTATCACAACTTATTGGTGTGTTTCATTTTCTTCCACATAGTGCTTCAAATGGGCTCATCTTCAATGATTCTTGATACCCATTATTATAAGAAAATTCAACTATTGGATATATTCCTCCCACCTAGAAGTCTTATCCATTACATACATTCTCAACATATCCTTAATTATCCGATTGATTCTCTCTGTATTCCCATATAATTCTTGGTGATATGCTATACTGAAATTCAAATTTGTCCCAAATCCCTTAAACAAACCATTCCAAAAATTGGAAGTGAAATTGGGATCTTGATCCGACATTATTACCTTAGGCACACCAGGTAGCCTAGCAACTTCTCTCATACAAATTTCTACAATATTGGTTGCGTTATGAGTTACATTTACTCGAATGAAATGGGAAGCCTTTGTAATATTTTCCACCACAACCATGATGGAATAATGTTTCCTTGTTGTCCTAGGAAACTTGGTAATGAAATCAACAATAACAACTTCCCATTTCCATTCAAGAATGGGATATGGCTGCAACAACCCCGATGGGTGTCTTTGTTTGGCCTTTACCTTCTGACATTCCATACATCTGGCCAAATAGTCAGTGACATCTTTCTTCATACTAGGCCAAAAATATTTTCCTCTTACAGTTGTAATATTTTTGTGATATCAAGGATTTTCAGTGTATGGTACATTGTGCATCTCCTCTAAAACAAAATTTCTCAATTCTTGAGAATTCATAACATAAAATTTGTTCTGAAATAAGATGATCACATTCTCTTCTAGTTTCTAATCCTTATATTTTTGTTTTACATTATCCTAATGTAACCTTTATTTAAATTTCGCATATTGTGGATATGTTGTTAGAGTCTCTAGAATTCTTTCCTTTAAATATGTCCTTTACATGCTAATGTTTGTAGCATACTTTTTATGCACCCTTCTACTGAGGGAATCAACCACCTTTTTCTATTTTCCTTTTATATGATTGATATCAAAGTTATATTCACTAAGAAATTCCAACCATCTAGTTTGTCTAGCATTTAGTGTTGGTTATTCAAACAAGTATTTCAGACAATTATGGTATGTTCTTAATTCAAATTTTCTTCCCATAAGGTAATGACTCCACATACTTAATTCATGTACTATGTATTCCATCTCTAATACATGCATGGAATACTTTATTTCATGCTCATTCAATTTTATGGACTCATAAAAAATTACATGTCCATTTTGCATAAGGACTCCATCGATCCCTTCCTTGCATGCATATGTACATAAAAAAAAATCCTCATCTAGAGATGCAACTTTCAAAATAGGTGCACTAGTTAATAGATTTTTTAAGTAGTGAAAATTTTCTTCACACTTGGAACTCCATTCAAATTTTACTCCTTTCTTTTTTAAGGATATTACTAGGTGCACAATCTTGGAGAATCTTGCACTAAATCTCCTGACATAACCAACTAGACCCACAAATGATCTAACTTATGAAATGTTTGTTGGAATTGACCAACCCTTAATTTCTTCAATAGTTTTTGAGTAGATACGAATGTCATCTAAGGATACAATGACAAAATTGTCCAGGAAATCTCTAAACACCCCATTCATCAGGCACACAAATGTAGCTTGTACATTTGTCAACCCAAAAGGAACCACCACAAATTCATAGTTTCCATACCTTGTCCGGAAGGTTGTTTTGCTATTATCATTTTCTTTGATTCTCACTTGATGATAGCATGAAATCCAGTCAATCTTGGAGAATATATTTGTTCCTTTCAGTTGATCAAAGACATTATCAATCCTTGAAAAAGGATATTTATTCTTGACGGTGACTTTGTTTAATTGTCTAAATTCAATACATAACCTCAATGTTCCATCTTTCTTATTGAAAAAAGGGACTAGGGAACCCAAATGAGAAACACTTGGGCACATGTACCCTTTATTTAACAAGTCTTATACCTTCATTCACAACTCTTTTATCTTTGGCGTGCTCATTCTATAGGGAGTCTTGGATATTGGGGCATCTCCCAACATTAAGTCAATAGAAAAATCTATATCCCTCTTTGGTGGAAATCCTAGAAACTCCTCAAGCACATCTTCAAACTCCTTCAATATGTATAATATTCAAGAATTGGATCTTTATCCTTCATTGGCTCTTCAATATGGGTTTCATATATCTAACACTCTTTTCTAAAACTTCTTTTCAGCTGCAATGCTGAAATATCTCAGACAAATATAGGCCTTAGAATACCTTGCATTGTCCTTGGATTCCCATATTCATCGAGACATGTGAAAACCTTGTTTTAACAATATAAAGCAACATGATGTTTTTCTAGCCAATGCATATCGATCCGTAAGTCATAATAACCCAATTGTATGATGTTCAAATATGCCTTAGTGTTAGTTCCATTCATGTTTATACGAAATTATTTAATAATTTCATTAATTCTTCTCTTGGTTCCAGTAGCCAGCCGAACTAACCAAGAATTTCCATGCTTACATTTATTCAATTTAAATATTTCAACTATATTTGGATATATATAGCTATGAATATCTCTATAATCAATTAAAATATCTATGGGTTGATTATCAATATTACTTTCCACTTCAATCATGTGGTATTGATAGTGTGCTTGTTTATTGTCCAAGGATGCATAGATCCTTGCCATGATTTTTCCCATGTATTCTACTTTCTCCTCTTTCTTGATGCTATCAAAAGTATTCATTTTATCTCCCCGGTGATGACAATATTTATACATGTGATCTATTTCACACCCCCAACACTTTATGGACCATTGTCTTTGCCTCTTTCTCAAGGACTCTATCATTTTTTTGTCACCTTAAAATGGTTTCGCTGGATGATATGGTTGAGATCTATTTTTAATGAAAGGTGGATTGAATCATTTCTTCCTTTCATCCACATTTACTTTCTTCTTCTCATCCCAATCCTTTTTGAAATATGGTCTTCCTTTGTTCTAATCATACATATATTTATCTTTTCTTATGGATTCTTCTAAATTCTTGGGCTCATCAAACTGAACTTTATCCTTATAAAAGGATGGCATTCCACTCATGAACCTTTTAATTTTGAATTTTTCATCCCTGATGAATCTCATATACCTTAGAAGTTCCAAAACTTTTCTCTCATATTCAACCATGGTTATGTTCCCAAGTTTGAGTTCGAAGAATTGTTGCATCTTCTTGTCATAATATTTATATGACAAGTATTGTTGATGAAAATATTTCTTGAACTACTTCCAAGATTTTTTTTTCTCATCAAGGTTCTAAAACCGCTTCAACCAATCCCACCACATAGATGCCTTTCCTTGAAGGTGGTAGGATACAATTTTGGCTTCTACATTTACTGAGTAGTTATGCAACTGGAAATATTTTCTCATTCCCAGTAACCATGTTTATGCATCTTCACCTACCTCCTTTTCTGCATCAAATGTTGGCGGCTTGATTTTCCTCAATTCCCCTTGCAATATATTTGACCCATGTCTCCTTCTTTGATGCTTGATGAGATATACAATTGGATTGTTTGTCGACCTTGAATGTGCATATGTTTTTTTTCTGGTGGATTTCCCTCGGTAACAATGATGTTGATGCCTACTAGTACTCCTAAATCATCTATATCCTCCATGATCATATCTCCTATCATGAGACCTAGACACTTCCACTTTCCTAAAACTAGGCCCTTTTCTTGACTTGCTTCTTTAGCATATTCAGTATTTGCAGTATATCCTCTTGATATTTCATGATTCTTTCACTCTCATCTATATTGCTATGCACTTATTTTTGTAGGCTCCTCATAGTTACAGGCTCATGCCTATCTCTTCTCCCATTAGACTCAGTCTCAACATTACCCATGATGACATGTCGAGCTATGATTTCTTCTTCATGGATTTAAGAACCTTGTGCATCATACATATTTCTAGTTCTCATATAGAAACTAAGGTTAGTATCTTTAATTTTTTGAGAATGTGCATGAAATAATTGTTGTTTGAATTAATAATATTGCAAAATATTTATTAATTATATTACAGGTCATTCTTCATATCAAATTATGAAGAATATTAATACAGTATTCTAGAATTTGAATCATTAAATTCATTCTTCTCTCAAACAACTTTCCAATAGTTGTGCACATTCCTCATTCTGAGTTATGAGAAAAAAGTTACAACAATTACAAGTTGCAATCTCCACCCTTTTACTATTATAGAAATATATTTTATCACTTACTGATAAATTTTATTCCCCAAATCAAAACTTTGGGTTGTTATATGTCCTTTCCTCCTCAATACCTTTCCATTTACTATATTTTTGTTAAATTATGAGCTTCAAGCTGAAAGCTATTGTCTAAAGAAGTTTTGACTATTTTTCTCAATTTATCCTTGTATGCTACATGTGTCTTCTTTCTCTTTCTGCACATTTTCAAGTACCCATAACCCAAAACTAACTCTATGGTTGTCTTATATGGTTCATAATATTTTTATAGACTACTCATGTCTCTCAAATGGACTTCTGGGCAAGGAGTTATTCTCTTTGAAAGTAAATTGGTCCTGAAATTTTACCTGAACTGTTTCATCTCTAAATTTCTCATACGAGCTCCATTTTGCGCCCATAATTTTTCGTTAGATAGATCTCTCAAAGTTATTTTATAAGATACAAATACATAGTGTACCTTGTAATAGTTTGTTCTCATGGGTTTTGATTTCCTAAAAAAATCGTTTATGGTCTCAATATCACCTTGGAAGCTCGCGACCTTCAAAATTCCAAACAATTCTTAAAAAAATAATTATTTTACTATTATAACCACCCTTTAATATGAACCATTCGTCTCTAATTTCAAAAAATGTAGACCCATGTTATTCCCTCCATCGATGATGTAACATCCCGCTCTAGCGCATTGAGCGAACTTATTGTTTGAGGACACTTGCTCACAAGTGATCCAGATTATTATGCTATTAAAAATTTTGATTTGATTATGAGGTGTTATGGGATTAATGATAGGTTGTTTTACTGCATTCACATAGACAGGTGCTATTGACTTCGTTTACTGAGTGTGCAGGATTTTGGACCTCAAGGATGCAGAGGCATTGATGGAACCCCTTGGACTCTGGATCAAGTTAGGGAGTATACCATTGTGGTTTGATTGTTTTACTGTGAAATTAGTGCATCTAATTAGATGGTATGATATGGATATGTTCTGACGTGATTTGTTGATGATGTAGGCTGATGATAGCTTGTCAACCAGTCTCACATAT
>JZKD02S1611597.1:375845-393684 GCA_000966675.3 Picea glauca
TGAGAACTCCTCTCCTTTTATAAGTTGAAGAGGATAAGGTGAGGAGGTTAGGATGATCCCACTAAATCATGAAAGTGAGTAATATCCAAACCATTCGGATGCCACCTCACCATAGTAGCTTCTTCTAGAAGATTCGAGAAAACGCTTGTTTTTCCCACATGTAGGCATTCTCGCACCCTGCCTATAGAGCCACCTATGAACATCTCGCACACTAGCTATGGTGCAACCTTTGAGAATCAGTCATTCTCACACCCTTCCTATATAGCAACCTGCGAACTTCCTTTTTTACAGAGCTTTTACAAGGGAAAATGCAACTTCTTTTCTCAGGAAAAGTTCTTCTCCCTTCTCTCTTCAGGAATTCAGGCCACTGACCCCTCTGAAGGAAACATATAGTTTTACATCATTAATGGTCATAGGGATGAAGAAAATAATGTGTAACAAGTGGTGAGTGGCACCCTTGGAGCACGTAGTGCGTCCTAAAGGGCACATCGCGCAATGGAACAGATGAGGCGAGTGCCACCCTTGGAGCACCTAGTACATCCTGAAGGGCACGTCACGTTGTTGATGATAGAGGGATGAACCTAGATGACACTAAGACAAATAACATGTTTAGTAATTTAAAAAAAAAAAAACAATTTCCCTAATTAATTGTCGCCCGGTACAAAATCTAAGGTCTAAGTCTAAATTACGCTAGTAGTAAAATTTAGTGTACCTTTAAAAAAAAATAATTAAATAAATAAATAATAATAATTAAAATAAAAACAACTTAAATGATAATTATGATCTTCATAAAACCTTGTAACATGAAGGGAGTAATAAATTAGTTTATTCATAAAAAAATAAAATCTGTGGTTATAAAATGTAAAGAGGGAATTAATTGTTTTATGTTTTGGATAATTTAAAATATACTAATTTAATGATAAAAGGGAAAAGGGGTTAAATTCCACTCCTGCCTTTTTAGTTCTAAGTAAAAAGGGGAAGGAGGGAAAATCAAAATATAGGAAACTAGGGAAAAGAGGTAACATAAAAAGGGAAAAAGGGGAACTTAAGGGAAAAAGAGGGAAGTCAACTTAGTAAAGAATCTACATTTAAGAGCTTTCTAATTTTAAACTGAATTAGCAATTTCATAATAGGGAAAGCCTTTAAAACCTATAAGGGAATTTGGGGACACCTAGGAGTGATTCTAGGAGTAACTCTAGGTGGGTGAGGGAAATAAGATAATTAATTAATTAAATAAATTAAATAATGGAGGAATGAAGGGGATGGGTGACACTTGTACGGAGAGGAATTTTTAGGAATTTATTTTTAAAACTTTAATTAAATGAGATTTTAGAAAAGAAAGGAAGATTGAAACTCTATAAAATGATGGAAGGAGAAGGAGGAAGGGGATCTTCTGTTTGCATAATGTTACACTGCAGAAATATCTACTTGACTGATTTACTTGTGGGAGTTGGGATACCCAGCTCAGAGAGGAGTGGTAGCTCGGCCTTGCGAGGCGAGCTGGGAGCTAGATGAGATCTCTGGATAGTGTGCGTGGCCCCATTATGGCTTGGGGGGCTAAGGGAGAAGAACAGTACCCCTACCATTGGCTAGGAGGTACTGGTGAAGTCTCGACGGTCGGCGAGTGGGAGTTGCATGGAGCGCGTGGGTTGTCATTCAGAGTGGGCGATCAGGCAACGGTACGCTATTTTCATTTTGTATGGTAGAATATATTAGGACTTATGCTTGGTTATGCTTATTTAATGGATAAGTAAACTGATGTTTTAAAAGATGAATGAAATTTTTCTTAGCCTAGCTCAATGGTTGTTGTCTCCTATGGCCATTGTTTTCCCTCTTGTCTTGACCCCTTCCTGGGTGGATTGTGACCTTCGTAGTTGTTAGCCTTCATCCCTAGCTCACCAATGCTTTCCTGAGAAGTCGGCCAGGAGCGTGATCTACGGTTGTCACCTTAGAGTTAAAAGACCTATGGATCTCAATGCCCTACTTTTCTGTGTGAGGATGATGAGTGAAGGACGATCCCATCATCTGTCTACCTCTATTGTTGTCCTTGGATGATTTTTGTCTTTCACCCTAATGTGTTTATCTAACCCTACCAAGTTTGATTGATTACGAAGTCTTCTTTCAACTCGAAATTTTTTTATATCTTGTTGTTGCCTGGTGATTGTCCCTCCTTTAGCTACACTTCATTGACTTGGGGGTGAATTTTCACAGCCAACCCTTGTATTAAATTTATGGTCAGTTGTTTTGATTGCCCAGTGCTTGGCAAAGCTACCTGTCCTTCGTCTTGGACTGCCAGGGTGATTTGGTTAATAAAATTTTACTTCTGGGCGTTTGTTGAATGGTTAATCACAGTAAATTGATTGTTAAATACAACAAATTGATTTCTGAATGTTAATCTCCCTGTGAATATCACCAGCAGACTAGCGTTTAATCCCGAAGTTACCGTGTCTTATTTTACTTAATGCCGAATTATTTTTTTTCATTGGAAAGAGAGTAAATGTTTACCCTTGAGCCACCAACGAATCTTCCTTGATTGCTTA
This sequence comes from Picea glauca, assembly GCA_000966675.3. Taxonomy (NCBI): domain Eukaryota; kingdom Viridiplantae; phylum Streptophyta; class Pinopsida; order Pinales; family Pinaceae; genus Picea; species Picea glauca. Next base: position 378,386 of record JZKD02S1611597.1, read on the forward strand.
CGTAGTTACTGAGTTTTGGGTAGTGATTTTATTGTACTGACGGAGGTGGTTTTACTGTGTAACTAAGGGCATAATAGGTTTTAATGGGTGGACACTTGTGTTGAAAGTGAAATTGTTAGACAATGAATAGATATATTGAACTAATAGTTATCAATCATTTTGCAACGATTTCTTTGCATAATTATTTTAGACATCTAATTTTAGGATTGATGTGGGTTAGGAATTGCATAGATTATTCAACCATGTCATGAGTGGTTGGCACATTGGGTCATGTCATGGTTTGTAGATCCTAGAACTGGCCATGTTAGTTCATAACAATGATTATGTCATGTTATCATGTGACTTCTAGATGTTGGGAGTGGGATGTCATGTCCCTGTTTTTGGGCACTTGTTATGAGAGGCTTGTTGTCGTAACTAAATGGGAGGGTTGTTACATATGGTATCAAAGTAGGTTCAACCCTGCAACTGTGGATCACCATGCTTCCACTGTAGTGACGCTTGAGTTGTCTTAGTGCTAACTAAAAAATTAATGTGTTCTTGTGGTGATGTCGATTAGAGGACACCCCAAAGTTTCACAGCGGGTTTCGTGGATGGTGGTGTGACACCTCCAGAAGTGTCGCACCCTTAGAGTCTAGCCCCAAGGGGAGGAACAAGTCCTTGGGATGGATCCGATTGTTGTAATGGATGATGATGGCTTGACAAGGTGCTTCCGGGGAATGTCAGAGGCCTTGATTCACCATCTGTACTAAGATAAGGCCAGGGTGCCTGTACCCAGGAGGGTTCACAACACACCCAGACAGTACCATTAGTATTCACTTCAAACTCGAGATGGTCAATTACTAAGTTCTTTGGTGCCCCAGACGGCACACCTATGAAGGCATGGTGTGAGAGTATGGTGACATGCTTGCACTTCACAAATTTACTTCCAATGCGAAGGTCTGTATGGCAGTCCTCCACTGAAGGGGAGTGCTCTTCCATGGTGGGAGATGATCCTATCATTTGAATATGACCATCAAGACATGTCATGGGAACTGTTCAAGGAACGGTTCCAGGAGGGGTATCTTCCTAAGGAATTCATTGATCGACAACTCAACGATTTCGATGCCTCGCGATGAGGCAACCTCAGGGGCCCAAGTACGAGGCCTATTTTAGAGTTGCTTCGGTGTTCTCCACCCCAAATTACCATGAAACATAAGGTCAAGAAGTTTGAGTTTGGTCTTATTGTTAGAATTCAATGTCTACTTTGGGTACCAGGATTACTGGACTGAAGAAAGTATGTTGGGCTATGGGGAGCCACAGTACCAACGCGACTGCCCAAAGGAAAGGGATGGAGAGTCTGGATCAGTTGAGCCCACTACCATGGGAGTTTTGGGAAAGGCACATCAAATTCATGCAGCAGTGAATAACCACCAGGTAGAGCATCAGTCAATTGTTCTCAAGACGACATGTACCATCGCTTACCAAACCCTTAGTATTTAATATATCCCAGTACTACCGAGAGTTTCATTTCTGGTGTAGCGCTAAGAAGGATTGAAGTAAATTATTTTGAATAGGATGGGTGTAGCTTGTAGAAATGGCTTCGGGGGCCAACAAAAAAATGGGGGAAGGTTTATGATCTGAACCCTTAACCTGGGAGAGTTGTTTCTAGGGACAACCTGTGCGTCACGATCTCTGGATCCCCTAACATTGTGATCAGTATGGACGGATGAAGTCACATGAGGTGACCCTCAACTGTAAGATGAAATAGTTGAGCTTGGTCGAGGATGAGGGACAAATACACATGATTGTAGGTCGAATCTAGGGAGTTTCCCTGAGGTTTATCTCATCCTAGCATTTACATAAGAGCATGAGCAAGGGAGGTGAGATTTTTGTGATCCTTGCGTTGAATGAAAAGGGAGTAGAGGAAGGTCTAGAACACCTTCCTCTGGTGAGAAATATTGTGGACATATTCCTGAAGGAGTTACCTAGGATGCCACAAGAGAGGGATTTGGAGTTACCTTAGACTTAAAACTAGAGACTGAACCAATAGATAGAACGCCTTATTGGATGTTGACCCCAAAGTTACAAGAGTTGAAAATGCAACTAAAGGAGTTGTTGGACCTGAGACTGATACATCCTAATGTGTCACTGTGGGGTGCACCTGCTATTTTCATATGAAAGAAGGATGGGTCATGGAGGCTCTGCATTGACCACCGTCAATCGAACAAGACCACAATCAAGAATCAATATCCATTGTGGAGGATTGATGATATGTTCGATCAAATGAAGGGCACGACGGTGTTCTTGAAGATCAACTTGTGACCTGGATACCACCAGTTACAGATTAAGGAAGATGACGTCCCTAATACCACCTTTAAGACGAGGTTTGGACATTACAAGTTTGTTGTTTTACCATTGGGACTGATGAACGCCCCAGGGGTATTCATGAGTTTGATGAATAGGGTGTTTTGCGAGTACTTGGACAAGTTTGTCCAAGTACTCACTGACGATATTTTTATTTACTCTCGGATGACTCAGGAGCATGATGAGCACTTTCGCTTGGTAATATAGTGTTTACGAGAGCATAAATTGTATGGGAAGTTGTCCAAATGCTCATTTTATCAATCGAAGATTCACTACTTAGGGCATGTCATATCTGATGAGGGTATCGACATGGATCCAACAAAGGTCAAGGCTAGTATGGAATGGCCTGCACCGATGAATGCCTCGAGAGTGCATAGCTTCATGGGTTTAGCGGGATACTATCGATGGTTCATCGAGGGATTTTCGAAGATAGAAAATCCGATCCCGAAATTGCAGAAGAAAAACAAGAAGTTTGTTTGGATCGAGAAATGCGCAAAATCATTTTGGAGGCTCAAGGAGTTGTTGACAACAACACCGATACTAAAGGTCCCTGACATGGACACACACTTCTTGGTATACATTGACGCATCCAAGAAAGGCCTAGGTGGAGTCTTGATGCAAGATGGACAAGTGATCACTTACATTTCGACGAAACTGAGAAGGCATGAGGAGAACTATGCTATGCACGATTTGGAGTTGTTAGCCATCATTTATGCCTTGAAGGTTTGGAGACACTACCTTGTTGGAAAAAAAATTGAACAAAGACTAACCATTGTGGACTGCAAGACATCTTTACGCAAAGCAACCTGAATGCGCGACAATGATGTTGATTAGAATTGCTTAGTGAGTACAACTTCAAGATTACTTACATAAAAGGAACAGTGAACTTAGTGGCGGATGCATTGAGTTGGAGACCACGCATCTTTTCGGTGTTGCCTCTTCAGATGAATCTATGTGAAAATATTCTAACTTTACAACATGACGATGGCTGGTAGAAAGAGGTCAAGGGTTTTATGGGAGAAAACACAATGATGGTACCACGATTTGAAGGATTTTCATTTGATAACAATGGTTTATTGAGGTTTAAAGGTTGGATCTATGTACCACCGAACGACAAGTTGAGGATGTTGATCCTAAGTGACATTCATAGAGAATTTTACATGGCTTACCCGAGAGTCACGAAGATGACGGAAGACCTTAAACCCTTAATCTTCTGGAAGGGAATGAAGGAAAACATAGTCAACTATGTGGCCAGATGTCTAGAATGCCAGCAGGTAAAGGCTGAACATAGACACCCAGTAAGATTACTACAACCACATGCTATTCTGGAATCAAAATGGGAGGTTATTTCGATGGATTTTATTGTTGGATTTCCACTAACGACAAGGAGACATGACTCGATTTTCGTAGTAGTAGACACTCTGACGAAGAGTGCTCACTTTATTCTTGTGCGTACGACGTATTAGACACCTAACATAGCTATAGTTTTCATCAGTGAGATTGTGAGGTTGCATGGCGTGCCTAAGAGGATTATATCCGATCAAGGATCGGAGTTTACTGGACAATTTGGATGATTTTCCAAGAGGCCTTGGGAACCCAGCTTAACTTAAGTACTGTGTATCACTTAGAACTGACGGGTAGACCGAATGAATGAACCAAACCTTGGAGGACATGTTGCACATGTACGTGATGGACCAACAAAAGCATTGGGAAGAATTCATGCCACTAGTGGAGTTCACTTACAACAATAGTTACCAGAGAAACATTAAGATGGTGCCTTTCAAGTTTCTTTATGGGTGACCATGTCAGACGCCCTTGAGTTGGGATCAGCTTGAGGATAAGGTTCTGGTGGGACCAGAAGTGATCCAAAAAATGGAAGAGAAAATGAAAACAATAAGACAAAGGATTAAATAAGAACAGGATCGACAGAAGAGTTATGCCAATGCGCACCATGTCGACCGTAGTTACGAGGTCGGCGATCGAGTATTCTTGTGGGTTAAACCACATAAGAGTTTGATAAAGTTTGGGAAGGGAGCTAAACTCTCTCCTAGGTTCATGGGACCTTTCAAGATTGTGGAGAGAAAGGGGCCCATGACCTATCAACTAGACTTACCTGATTCTTTGAGGCTTATGCACGATGTTTTTCATGTATCTGTATTGAGACATTATATTAGTGATCCTACACTTGTAATTGACTTGAGTTCCTTGCAGGTATCGAATGAAGGGGCACTCACAGCTGAGTCGGTCTGCATCTTGGATGATCACATTCGACAACTATGACGTTGAACGATAGATCAGGTCAAGGTCCATTGGGACAATTATAGTCTGCACTCGACAACCTGGGAGAACGCATATGATATGCGCCAGCAGTTTCCATTTTTGTTTGATAGATAAACATCTGATACTGTGATACACTTTATTTCGGCATTTATACTATGAAACTTCCGGATGCATTTTATACCAAGAGGGGGTGTATGTAACATCCCGCTCTAGTGCACTGAGCGAACTTATTCTTTGAGGACACTTGCTCGCAAGTGATCCGTATTATTATGTTATTAAAACTTTTGATTTGATTATGAGGCGTTATGGTATTAATGACAGGTTGTTTTACTGCATTGACATAGATAGGTGTTATTGACTTGGTTTACTAAGTGTGCAGGATTTTGGACCTCAAGGATGCAGAGGCATCGATGGAACCCCTTGGACTCCAGATCGAGTGAGGGAGTATACCATTGGGGTTTGATTGTTTTAATGTGACACTAGTGCATCTGATTAGATGGTATGCTATAGATATGTTCTAACATGATTTGTTGATGATCTAGGCTGACGATAGCTTGTCGACCAGACTCACATATAAAGTAAATGGCTCATGCACGACTACCAGAGATGCTGAGGGAAAGGTGTGGAGAACAGCCCTGCCACAGCCTACTAGCACTCCCGCCGTTGCTCGAACTGTAGGTTAACAATTACCTAGTTCGAGAGGACCCACGATGTTGTGAGGGATGACTGTGACAGTTGCTCATGATGATTCTAAGGGGTGTGCAATAAGGCGGGGTCCTTATTCCTTAGAGGCCCTTAGTCTCCCACAAGTTCACATGGCGGAGTATTGACTCCAGGGGTTATTGATGTCTACCAAGTCAGTCAAGAGGCAAGTGGCACCCTTGGAGCATGTGGTGCATCCTGAAGGGCATGTCACACAAGAAAAATGGAGAGTGGTGAGTGGCACCCTTGGAGCACGTAGTGCATCTTGAAGGGCACATCGTACAAAGGAACAGATGAGGCGAGTGGCACCCTTGGAGCACCTAGTGCATCCTGAAGGGCACGTCACGCTGTTGATGATAGAGGGATGAACCTAGATGACCCTAAGACAAATAACATGTTAAGTAGTTTAAAAAAAAAAAAAAATCCCTAATTAATTGTTGACCGGTACAAAATCTAAGGTCTAAGTCTAAATTACGCTAGTGGTAAAATTTAGTGTACCTTTAAAAAATAATAATAATTAAAATATAAACAACTTAAATGATAATTATGATCTTCATAAAACCTTGCAACATGAAGGGAGTAAGAAATTAATTTATTCATAAAAAAAAAATATATGTGGTTATAAAATGTAAAGAGGGAATAAATTGTTTTATCTTTTTGATAATTTAGAATATACTAATTTAATGATAAAAGGGAAGAGGGGTTAAATTCCACTCCTGCCTTTTTAGTTCTAAGTAAAAAGGGGAAGGAGGGAAAATCAAAAAATAGGAAACTAGGGAAAAGAGGTAACATAAAAAGGGAAAAATGGGAACTTAAGAGAAAAAGCGAGAAGTCAACTTAGTAAAGAATCTACATTTAAGAGCTTTCTAATTTTAAACTGAATTAGCAATTTCATAATAGGGAAAGCATTTAAAACTTGTAAGGGAATTTGGGGACACCTAGGAGTGATTCTAGGAGTAACTCTAGGTGGGTGAGGGAAATAAGATAATTAATTAATTAAATAAATTAAATAATGGAGGAATGAAGGGGATGGGTGACACTTGTACGGAAAGGAATTTTTAGGAATTTATTTTTAAAACTTTAATTAAATGAGATTTTCGGAAAGAAAGGAAGTTTGTAACACTATAAAATGAGGGAAGGATAAGGAGGAAGGGGATCTTCTATTTGCATAACGTTACGCTGTAGAAATATCTACTTGACTGATTTACTTGTGGGAGTTGGGATACCCAGCGCGGAGAGGAATGGTAGGTCGGCCTTGCGAGGTGAGTTGGGAGCTAGACGAGATCTCTGGATAGTGTGTGTGGCCCCTTTGTAGCTCGGGGGGCTAAGGGGGAAGAAGAGTACCCCTAGCATTGGCTAGGAGGTACCGGTGAAGTCTCGATGGTCGATGAGCAGGAGTTGCACAGAGTGTGCAGGACATCATTCAGAGGGAGCGATCAGGAAATGGTACACTATTTTCATTTTGTATGGTAGAATATATTAGGACTTATGCTTGGTTTTGCTTATTTAATGTAGAAGTAAACTGATGTTTTAAAAGATGAATGAAAAATTTCTTAGCCTATCTCAATGGTTGTTGTCTCCTATGGCCATTGTTTTCCCGTTTGTCTTGACCCCTTCATGGGTGGATTGTGACCTTCGTAGTTGTTAGCCTTCATCCCTAGCTCACCAGTCCTCGCCTGAACAGTCGGCCAGGAGCTTGATCTACGGTCATTGCCTTAGCGTTAAAAGACCTATGGATCTCAACTCCCTACTTTTCTGTGCGAGGATGATGAGCGAAGAATGATCCCATAATTCGTCTACCTCTGTTATTGTCCTTGGCTGATTTATGTCTTGCGCCCTGATGTGTTTAGCTAACCCTACCAATTTTGATTGATTACGAAGTCTTCTTTCAACTCAACAATTTTTTATATCTTGTTGTTTCCTGGTGATTGTCCCTCCTTCGGTTGCACTTCATTGACTTGGGGGCAAATTTGCTTAGCCAACCCTTGTATTAAATTTATGTTCAGTTGTTTCGATTGCCCGGTGCTTGACAAAGCTACCTACCCTTTGTCCTAGACTACCAGGGTGATTTGGTTAATAAAATTTTACTTCTGGGCGTTTGTTGAATGGTTAATCACAGTAAATTGATTGTTAAATTTAGCAAATTGATTTCCAAATGTTAATCTCCTTGTGAATATGACCAGCCGACCAACGTTTAATCCTCGATTTACCGTGTCTTATTTTACTTACTGCCGGATTTTTTTTTTCATTGGAAAGACAGTAAATGTTTACCCTTGAGCCACCAACAAATATTCCTTGATTGCTTACGTAGTTACTGAGTTTTGGGTAGCAATTTTATTGTACCGACGGAGGTGGTTTTACTATGTAACTAAGGGTGTAATAGGTGTTAATGGATGGATACTTGTGTTGACAACGAACATGTTAGACGATGAATAGATATATTGAACTGACAGTTATCAATCTTTTTACAACGATTTCTTTACATAATTATTTTATACAACAAATTTTTATGTGTTAATAGATAACTTGCTCTTTTGATAGGGTAAGGTTGAATGTTGATTTCTTTAATGGCAGACTGGTATCATGTTTGACCAATGATATCATTAATAGGTTAATTGTTAGCATATCCACAACAACTGTCAGTCTATTGATGGCCAAGGATTACACCACAAAATTTTTCCACAGAATTTAGGACCAAGATTGTGTTGTCACGTAGATGTTACTCCTCTCTGTTACTTCCCAAAGAAACCACAAATTTCCCTCAGGGATGACAGTGATTGTTGTTAAGGAATATGATTTTCCTGTGTAAAGAACACAATTTCGTCTGTTTAAAGCATACAATTTTGCCGGTGTAAAGAATACAATTTTTCCTGTTTAAAGAATACATTTTTGATGTTTAAGAATATGATTCGTGCATTGTCAATGAGCCTGTCTTATTTCATTTATGACTTCAGTTGTTTCCTATTTGATTCTTCTATCAGTCTTTCGAACTGCATTCATCATGTAGTCAACATATTGGGCCTCGGAGTTGGCGTTGTATATGCGACAGTAGGTTCACTCATCAGTGTTCCCTATTTATGTGTTGGGTCATGATTTTGATTAATTAGTTGTATACCAAATGGAATTTTGGTAGATATTGAGAGACTTGATTGATCTGTTTTGTTTTACCTTGAATCCAAGGATGATCCTTTAGTATGAAATCAATCAAGTCTCATAAACATGTCAAGTTGGCAGCAAGCCTTGCCTGGCATATTATGGTCCTGAATCATTGTAGGTTTAGCCATCTGTGTTCTATAGGATAAGTTTATCTCCTCTACCTAGATAATCTTGGGGCCACTTTTCCATCACATATATCTCCTTTAAATTTTGATAAGCCTTGGAAATTCTTAAGGTTACCTTGTGAGGGTTTTAAGAAAGGGTGAAAACATTTGACTATCCAATTTACTTTACACCTTAGCAGGAACCCTGATAAGAGTGTAGTGAACCTGATAGAATATTGTTCAGAAGTAGTATGAGTCGTTGTTTTAGTATTCTGTAAATGACGTTCATTGATATACTTTTACCTTTTTCTTGTATCGTATAAGTCCTTTTCTAGCGGTCTTTAGATCTTCAGTTTCGTTGTATGCTCCCTAGATAAGTAACATTGTAAGTTTAGCATAAGTAAGCATTTAAAGTAAAGGTTGAATTTCAGTAATTATGGCCTCATCTTGAATACAAATATTTATTCCTGTATTTACATGTTATCATAAAATCATGCATGGGTTGTTGTGATGGAACTCTCTTTCCATCTTTCTAGGCATATAATATCTTGGATAACTTTCATCAAATAGTCAATTATTCCTAGAGATAGAGAAGGCATTATAGTAACTTTCTTTCTAATCTTGTTCTTAAGTCCAAATTTTAGACATCTAATTTTAGGATTGATGTGGGTTAGGAATTGTATATATTATTCAACTATGTCATGAGTGGTTGGCACATTGTGTCATCTCATGGTTTGTAGAGCCTAGAACTGGCCATGTTAGTTCGTAACGATGATTATGTCATGTTATCATTTGACTTCTAGATGTTGGGAGTGGTATGTCATGTCCCTATTTTTGGGCACTTGTTATGAGAGGCTTGCTGTCATAACTAAACGAAAGGGTTGTTACATATGGTATCAGAGCAAGTTCAACCCTACGACTGTGGATCATTTTACCTGAACTGTTTCATCTCTAAATTTCTCATACGAGCTCCATTTTGCACCCATAATATCTCATTAGATAGATCTCTCTAAGTTATTTTATAAGATATAAATACATAATGTACCTTGTAACACTCTGTTCTCATGTGTTTTGATTTCCTAAAAAATTCATTTATGGTCTCAATATCGCCTTGGAAGCTCGTGACCTTCAAAATTCCAAAAAATTCTTAAAAAATTGATTATTTTACTGTTATAACCACCCTTTAATATGCACCATTGGTATCTAATTTGGAAAAATGTAGACCCATGTTATTCCCTCCATCGATGATCTCTAATCAACGATTCGTTTTTGCAAACTGAAATTGTCCATCGATCTTCCCAATACCAGATCTTTGACCATCGACCATTCCTCTTCATAAATGATAATTTCCCATGAATCTCGCCTATCCCTGACCATTCATGATCAAACATCAGCGAATTAATTTGACAACCAACTTAGTTACAATTTTATTGAATCTTGACCATCGACTGTCAACCAATTCTTGTCTGACTTGTAAACCATGTTGATATGGCATGAAACATAGATGTTGATGTGGCATGACTTGTCATCGTAAAGTATCAACTTGGATGATGTCTCATGAAGAATGGATGATGATATCCTCATTTTATTTTTCTTCATCGATGATTGACCACTTCTCTTGGAAGAATTAAAACACACCACTAAATGTGTCGATGCATACTCAGTGGCCATCAACGATATGAGATTTCTCTCGATCGAATAAGAACGATGAACGAATTCTGTCGATCCTCGATTATCAGCCATCAATGACCAATGATCTACTTTGGACACATGAAACCTTCACCAATTTTTGTATATCCCCGACCATCGATCATCGAAGAGTTTTCTTGGCAAACTTCAACACTTAGAAAATTTTTGACCCAACGCTGTCGACGCCCAATCATCAGCCATCGGTCCTCGAAGGTTTATTTTGGGCATGTAAAATGTTTTCCAAAATATTTAGATCCCTAACCATTGACCATCGATGATCAAATACTTCTTTTGTATGAACCCAACTCTTTTCTAAACTCATTGATTCTACCATCGACCATCGAAAAATTATTTTGGAAAAATTAAAACTCTTCCACAAATCTCACTGATTTGACCATTGACCATTGGTGAAATATTTCGATGAAATCCAACACTTAGAATTTTTTTTATCACAATCACGAGGAATTTGGGTCGTCAATCCCTTCAACTTCCAACTGTCAAAATTGAGTCTTGACCATTGATTTTTTCAACCTTCCAAACGGTCGAAACCTTTCAAATTTTTAAATTTATCAAGGTTAATCTCAGTCGTTGATGAAGTTATCAAACATGGTATTGAGCGTTGATTTACCAAACTACCTATAGCTTTGTAACAATGATTAAAATGTGAAACCCAATATTGTAGGTCAAATTTAACTCTATAACCTAGCTGATCAGTGGCATTAAATACCCCAGACATTACTAGGTAATTCAAAAATTGAATTTTCCCATGAATTTGGGGATTTTTTCTAGGGTTCTCTAGAATGTTACCCCAAATTTTCTTAGACCAAAGTCTATAACAATTCATTTACCCAAATTCACACTATTCATTGGCCAATATGGGTCTATTTTTTAACCAAAATATCTGATACGATTATGTTAATTACCCAGCCCCCAGCCGGGTCACTTCACTGCGAAAGAGACCCAATAAAATACTTGATACTAAAACAAATGTGTAAAATAACACACAACATGACATTCAAGTTCATTTAGTTTTCCATACTCAATAAAAACGTAAATATAATTAGTCTTACTATACAAAAAAATAGTTAAAACTCTAAAAAAAAAATGCATCCATACAAATAGAGATTCATGTGCATAAATATATGCATTGAAAGTATTATTAACCAAATATATAACATATTTATTCGCACAATATATGTATCAACATTTAACACAAATCAACACAACAAATAGAGCACTTATCTTATAAAATGTGCAACTCGCTGCAGAGGATGGACATTCCTCCCAACCATAGCCTTCTTGTTCTAGTTATTAACAACAAGACACCCCCGAACTAAGGCTATGAATCCATAAGAGAAAAAGGTCCCTAATGTTATCTAGTGTCCTCCTTTCAACAACTAAACTCTCATCTAATTCCAGTACACCAACACACTTCCCCTCAACCTGCACAAACCAAGGGATGTAATTTCCCTCCACTTTCCTACATGGATTTCAGCATAGGTTGGATAGGAATTATTCTTGTTGGGACTTCAAGAATTCCACAACTGCAAACCTAAATTCACCCAGCAGCAAAATGCATGCTTCCTTGGAGAAATTTGAACAACTCATTACTCTGAGGCACACAACCTATTTCTCCATGAAATGGTCACTCCAAAAAACAACCAAACATGTCCACCATATCTTCCTTCAAGCTTCATCACTCAGAACTCCATTGTTGGCCAAAAAAATCCATGTATAAATATTTTTGTATGCAAAAACGTGAATGCATAATTTTGGTCTCCTAGCCATACAAATTTCCTCTCTTTTTATTTCTTGCTTAACTTTAACTCTTCCCTAATATTATTTTGCTTAGCTCCCATGTTCTCAATAACTATGTGAAGTAACTCTCACACCAATCCTCTTACATGAATTCAAATATTAGGCTCTAGAAAAGTCAACAACTAATGGAAGGTTCATGGTAAAGATAATTTAGAAAGAAATAAGAAATGGATTTTGGTTTAATAGACATGCGTAATTCTCCCCCTAGGACCCCTTCTCTCTCTTGTGGATACTTAACCCCCAAATATCCATTTTTTTCCATCTTTAGATAGATATATTTTTAATTCATTATATTCAATTCACATCATTTATATATTACATCTCTTTGGGTCTCGACGACATACTACATTCATAATATACATCACTTGGCTCTCGACCATGTACTACATCTACAATATACATCGTTATTTTTCGGTTTGAAAATGGGGATGTTACGTCAAGGATACTATGTGGAGTTGTCTTGGGTTGATGATGCATTACTAGACCACCCTAATAATATTAAGAACACCATTTTCAAAAAATGGATTTAAGGGTGCAAAAGGTAAAGGATAATGTTGAGTATGACACTATGTATTGTGAGAGAATAGTGAAGTAAGGATTGAATATGGAGAGCCTTGTGGTCATTGGACATAAAGTATTCTCATCAAGGTAGCAGGGAAAATTTTAGGGACTAAATTTTGGCCATGAATTAATTTTCCATTTTTTTTCCAAAACGAGATTTATTAATTTCTATTTTTTCTAAAACTTAATCACCCAAATTCTATTCGCTAAAATTATTTTACTCTAAAAATCATGGAAATTTTATAGCATATCTTAGGAATTGATCATTTTTATAAAAGTATTGCCAAACATTTTTTAGTTGTCATTTTAAGAATTGACAATGTTTTCCAAGGTTTATCCACTTTAAGTTAATTATGGATCCTTAAAATTTTCCATGTATGGTGGAGAAGGTGTTAGTAGGTGATATGGTCTCTAAGGAATATGAGGATAGACACCTAAAGATTAATAGTGTTGTAAAGAATGGTATTGGGGTATGATATAAAATATTGTATTTAGTTTTTCTTATTGAAGAATGTAGAGTTGAAGTAGGGAGACTTGGTGGAGTAAATCATTTCCAAAACTAGATATAGATGGTGGATTTATACAAGTAAGAAAATGAATTTAGTGTCCATCCTTGTGAGAATAAATGTTTTATGGTCACCATTACATTTTTTGTAGCAGTAACATTGGTATGGATTTGCTAGCATGATGTTTGAGTAGTCAATTAGGTTAACGTCATAAGTGAGGATGTCTTTAAAGTGAGTTCCAAATAAAAATTTAAGGTTGCATGTTTGAGAGATATATAAATAGGTACATACATTGACCTAGCTAAGATAATATGGGGAGGGTGAGTGATGATGAGGAGTGATAAGGTTTGACCAAGGTGGAAGAGATAAGGTTCTTTTTATTTTCATTACCTAGAATGAGGTGGGAAATATAGTCATTAGAATGGCAATTATAGTTGAATAAACATGGTATATACACATATCTTGAACACCTTAAGGAAAATAATTAAAAAAAAAAGATTGAATATTAGTACACTAGTGTATCATGTGGTTAAAATCCCGAAAGAGGGAAAATCTCTAGGGCCCCAACCAACACAACCACTTGAAGAAAGATATTAATGATAAATAAAATAGTTTACATATGAACATCTTATAAGTGATCATCATAAAATGATCCTCCATGATATTTAGATTTATAACATGGACCGATTAGGTGTTAAGGAATGGATCAAGTGTTGTTAGTATCAAGGATAATATGAACCCTTTAATCACTTTATGTATACAACAAAATCATGAACACGATATTAGTTAGTTACAAAAGCACACTAAAGAAGCACACTTTACCTAAAGACACATTAGAACAAGTTTATATTAACTAACTCCTATGTGTCTAAAAACACTAAAAATTATGAGTACAATATAAATCTCAATAACTCTACATGTTGTTGCATAAACAACATTCATTATACCCAATTCTTAATCCAATATGGGCATATATTGATATAGAGAATAGGTAGGTGTGGAGATTTCACATTGTTTTTTCCATTCGATTTTCTTATAAAATACAAGTATTTTCTTGTCTTGTTATGTACTAAGGGATCTTGTACTGAAAGGATACCCTCAGTTATGATGTTATGTAAGGTAACGAGGAATAATGTCATAATTAAATAGATTATGTAAATAATGAGTCTTTATTAATGAATGTACCTCCATAAGTAAAGTATAAAGAATCATATTGATGCTAACATGATTTCAACATCATTAAATATATAAATTAAGACATCAATTAAGGTGCTTCTAATTCTTTTTTAATACCACGATCATGATATCCTTCTCATTTTAGGATCCACCCCTCCATAATTATTACACAATGAAACAACCATGATTTTTTAAGGTGATAATCACATGCCATGAGGAATAATCTTGGATATAGATCAGTGGGATTAACCACATTGTTGATGAATCCAATGTTATGGAGAGAAGAGGGATAATTGCATGGCATAGAAAATAATTCTTTCATAGGCATACGACTTTGCAGCACTTGAAATCATCAATATAGTAGGTGGTAATTTTATGAAATATATAATAAATTACTTGGGATTGGAAAATAGGGTAGAGGGTGTGGACACAAAGATAATATTATAAAACCAAGTGAATGTACCTAGAGAAAACATTTTATGGCCCAATTGTTTTTCTAATAATGGAGTTGATTGAAAGGAAAGAGAGAAATTAGAACTATTAGTCATAGCCATTTCATTTAGTAAAGAAGGAAACAATCATAATTTAAATTTAATAATAAGTACATGTTCTACATATGACATGGCATGCTAGACTTAAAGTCTATAAAATAGATCAATGTATAGTTGTACTATTTTGATTGAAAAATCTATGACTTATAGTGAGCATACCCAAATCCCTTCATGATAACCAGGTGGATAAAATCACTCTTCAAAACCTATGAAAAGGTATTCCATGTGGTGATTAGTATCAATTTTATGGGTTTTGTTGTGTCCTCATCTAATACCCCACTTTTGATCCCTATGAATTAGCAATGCATTTTTAGTTTAAATGATGAAAGGGATGGAGAGAATAGTAATGTAATAGCATTGAATATTAATAATAAAAACATGTCGCTAGCTATGGAAGGACAAATACATAGTTA
>JZKD02S1611597.1:393734-426418 GCA_000966675.3 Picea glauca
AACAAATATTATATTTTCTTAAAACCATATTTGGATTAGTAGGGAAACATGGCTACATGAGATTCTTTGGGAATCCACATGGTTCTTTGAGAGTATGCATATTTTAACCATATATTTTGGTTGTTGGGGGGTTCCTCACTCATTATTGTTATTTGTTTTCATAGTAATGAAATGATCGAGGTAGAGATCCATTTCTAGTTGGTTTAAGGTATCTACTAGTTATTCAGATAAAAAATTAATGCCTATGTGCTAAGAATAATGGTAATTGAGTAAGAATTATCCACAACTAAGAATCACTAGAGGTTCCAACATTTAAATTTGTTGCATTGGATCCTTGGAAAGAAGTGGAATATTTTGATGGATTTCACAGCAAATAAGGGGGTTCCTTTATTTGTTTTGTCCAAAATGAAGAGGGACAATAATTGGTAAGTCTGGAATGGGTGTGTCATTCGAAAAAATATGAGAGATTGATAATTGAATTATAGATTTTAATATTTTATTGCAAACATATTTTCAATGAAAAAACAAAAAAGATGCAATGGAAAATACACACATTACACATGTATTTTTTCTCCGGAATCCCAAACCGGGAAAACCAACATATTCTCCATTCATTCACATCATGCATTGCTTACAATACAATATACATATAGGATCCAACGACATCCAAAACCCTAATCCAATGACCTATATTAGTCAAAAACTCTAATTCCTTAACCGAAAATAGAAAATCATTGTCGAAAAAACATGTGCCGAAAAAAAAGCCCAAAAACGGACATGAAAACCGGTAAACAAAAATTTAAAATGAACACTAGTTCTAGTCATGCAAATAATATAACACATATCCAACATTCTCCCACCTTTTTTTTACAATCCAGGGAAAAAATTCCCATATATCCTCTACACCAAGATAACTTCTCAGTTCTCACATAGTTTTTTAATGAATCTGGAACATTCTTCAAAGTTTCGGCCTTCATCAACAAAACTTTCTTTTCTTCAACCATGTCTCTCACAAAGTGATATTGAACATCAATATTCTTTGTCTTTGAATGATAAGAATGGTTCTTCACAAAAATCATTTCACTCTAACTGTCACAATCTATACTTACAACATGTTGTGCCAACCCAATACATGAACAAAATCTTTGTAACCATATTGCTTCCTTGATTGCATGAGTGGATGCCATGTATTCATCTTCTGTAGTTGAAAGTGCCACTACAGACTTTATTTTTCTCATCCAAATGATTTCTCTTGAAAATACCGTTTTGTAGATTTTCTATAATCCATATCTCTAGTCCATTCTACATCCACAAAACCATGTATGTCCAACATTCTGTCCAATCCTAGTCTTCCTTGGTAGCACAATCCATAACTAGTAGTGTCACACAAATACCTGAAAGCTCTCTTTACTTTTGTCCAATGCTCCTTTCTTGGTTTTTATATATACATTCTCAAAACTCCCACTGCATGTGCAATGTTTGGTCTAGTACATACCATTTCATACATCAAACTACCAACCGCCCTTGCATATAGAAAACGAAACATGTTCTCCTCCTCTTCCTATTTCTTAGAACATTGATCCACATATAACTTTACACCTATAGGAATAGGGACCCTGATCATTTTACATTCCTTCATATTAAACTTCTGCAATATTGTCTCGACAAATTTTCTCTGATTTAACCAGAGTTTCCTATTTTTCCTATCTCTTTTAATTTCCATGCCCAAAATGAAATTTGTAGCACTAATATCCTTCATGTCAAGTTTAGAGGACAAATGTGTTTTCACATCCTAGATAATCTCCTTGTTATTTCCTATCAACAACATGTCATCCACATACAATACAAAATAAATCAAATGATCACCAATTAATTTGAAATGCACACAATGATCCTTTTTTCTTATGTTGAAGCCAAGTCCCAACATACAAGTATCAAATGTTTTATACCACATCCTTGGTGATTGTTTTAAACCATACAAGGACTTTTTCAGCTTGTATACAAGCTCCTTGCTTCCCTTCACAACAAAGCCTTTTGGTTTCTTCATGTAGATTTATTCTTGTATATCCCCATGTAGGAATGTTGTCTTTACATCAATATATTCTACCTCAAAATAAAATGCAATGACAAAAGATAACATAAATATAATAGATGTTAACTTGGAAACAAGAGAGAAAATCTCACCAAAAGTAATTCCCTCAACCTGAGAATAACCCTTTTCTACTAACCGAGATTTGTGTTTCTCCACTTTGCCTTCTACATTCAACTTCTTTTTAAGTACCCATTTTCTACCAATAGGATTTCTTCCAATCGAAAAATCCACTAGATCCCAAGCCTCATTCTTATCCAAGGTTGTCATTTCTTCAACGATGTCATTTTTCCATAGTTTTCCATCCTCTGAATCCACTGCCTCCATAAGAATTCTATAATCATCATCAATAATAGACAAAGAAAAAATTGAAGGGAAATTAGATGTGGTATACGTTTCCAGTATTCTTTTTTCCTGCACTGATCACCTCAATATTGGAGTATGAGGATCTTATTCTTCTTATTCATGTTCTTCTGTATAGTATGATTCATAATCCTTTGGATCAAACTCTATTTTCTCTGGTTCTTCCCTACTTGGTAGGACTTCATATTTGAAAACATCCTTCATTTCTGTAAATACCACATCTCAGATATACACAACCTTCTTTGTTTCTGGGTTCCAAATATTATAACCTTTGAAACCATATTTATACCCAATAAAGATACACTTTTCATCCTTCGTATATAGCTTACTCCTATTTTCCTTTGAAACATGAACATAGGCGTCACATCCAAATACCTTAAGATGTGTGAGAGAGGTTTTCTTACCAGTCCATGCCTTGTTTGGAGTCTTGTCATCTAGTGTTGATGATGGTGATAGATTGATCAGGTAACATGCAATACCCACTACCTTTGCCCATAATTATTTCCCTAACCTGACACCACTAAGCATGCACCTTGGTTTTTCCATAAAAATCATGTTCATACTTTCTTCAACTCCATTATGTTGAGGTGTATATCGAGTAGTCTTTTGCCTTTACATACCATAATTCTTACATAATTCTTCAAATTCATTCTCGCAGAATTCTCCACCATTCTTTGTCCTCAACACCTTAATTATTTTCTCTGTTTCATTCTAAACAAGAGCATTAAAATATTTAAACCTATTAAAGACTTCATATTTCTTCCTAAGGATATATATCCAAGTATTCCTTGAGAATTCATATATAAATGAGACAATACACATTTTTTCCCAATGATGGAACCGACACAGAGCCAGACACATCACTGTGAACTAGTTGTAAAATTGCTTATTCCCTCGTTGCACCAGAAGGGAATCTTACCCTATTATTCTTCCAGTATACAAAATGTTCACACACAAAAAATCCAGAGAGAAGTTAGACATACCTTCAACCGTACCTTTACCAAGTAGTAATTGAATACCGTTCTCTATGGTATACCCCAATCTTTGATGCAACAACATAACCTTTTGTCTAGGTAGTGTATGATTTTTTTCTTCTTCTTCTCCAATATCAGGAACAATGGAACTATTACACCCATTAATAATAGATCTTATTTGAAACTTATACATATTCCCAATTTGAACTCCCTTCAAGAACACTATTGTTCCTCAAACCATCCTGCATGTTTCTTTTCCAAATACTATTTTTACTCTTGCATCGTCCATTTTGCTTACATAAATCAAATGTATCGCTAATCATAGGATGTTTATAACATGAGGTATTGTTCTAATCCTTCCATCTATGAGTCTCAACTTGAATTTTCTTTGTCCTGTGATTTTAGTTGTCGAGTCATCACCTAGGAAAAAATTACCTCCATCATACCTTTCATATTCATAGAACCACCTCCTGTGGGGAGTCATATGAAAAGATGCACTTGATTCAACCAACCATACTTCATGATCTGCATGTGTCCTTGAAGAATCCAACTACACATCTCCTCCTTCTTACTTGGAGGTATTTTCTTATGTATAGGGAGAACCTTCATATCCCTTTACTTTCCCTATGCTTTTGGATCTACATTGCTTATTGAAGTGCCCTTCTTTTCCACATATCCAATATACCTTTAAAATTTTTATAGTATATTTATATATACTCTTATACTTAGATCTCCCACTTGAGGACTTAGATATATTTCTATCTTAGGAGCTTCCTATTGCAAATAATGCATATGTTCTCTGTCTTTCCATGTTCTTTTGTTTGATTTCCTCCAACAACAAGGATGAGACCACATCATTGAAACTCAAGGTAGTTGTATTAATACTTATGGACAAAACCATACTATCCCATGATTTTGGTGAAGATAACAATAAGCTAATACATTTATCTTCATTTGAAATTTTAATATCAAAAGATAATTACTGACTTACCACATTTTTAAATGCATTCAAATGCTCTATGACCAAGTCTCTATAACGCCCTTGACCATCAACCCCGTGGTCGAGAAATGCTACTATGCGGAAACATTCTCATACTTATATATATAACATGCATTAAATCAAATTAACACATTTAACTAAACAATACAGAATGATCACATGATTACTACTAACATACATAAATAATGGAATTAACAGTAATTCATAATTGCAGCGAAACACATGATAATATTGCAAGCATCACATACATGCATTTTAATTGAAATTAAACACATGCATATACTTATCTTTGAAACTGTAGCAACTCCACCAACTATGTGAAGGAATTCCATGAACCTCCCAGCCTTAGACCACGTTTCTCATCACGCTCAGCAGTGGGTCACCCCCGAGCTGGGACTAAGCTCCACCCAAGGCAAGGGAATCCTAGACTACGCTGAGGTTACAGGAAAACTACACAGAGCAACCAAAAGGATTCTCTTTAGGAGCCTTCTTACTCCCAATACTCATGGACTCTCATTCCCCACATGCCTGTTCCACTCGGGAGTATACACCTTCACAAGAACATTCCATCGGTGCTTCACCTCCCTCTCTGGGTCTCGGCAACAGCTCAGATCGGGAATTCTCATAGCTCCATAGCTAGTGCTGGACTCTCTCTGGATGAAAACCACTTCCCAAGAGACTCTCTCACCTGGAGAGAGTTGCTCACAGGCTTGAAAACTTGCCTCTTCTACCACGGACCTGACAACCCAGTTCTTCAACAAGTTTTCGACTCAATTCCTACAAGTTTAGGATAACAACAAAAACATCAAGTTTTGGTTAACTCAAGAGTGACAACAACAACATGAAAATTGGGTGTGGACATCCAAAAAATGGCAATCGACCACTAAGACACAAAAAGGTTCAGGTAACACCAATTTTAGGATGCATGACAAGCAATCCACCTGGAGGTCAAACACATACTCAATGGTTTAGACAAAGGTTGTGTCGTCTTCTCAGGAAAACATCACATGCTTCGGGTTTTAGAGATGCATGCATGAATATTGAAAAGGTCCAATACAGAGGCCATGGGATTCACGGAAATACATCGATCAGCTTCACGGTTCTTGTTTTCAGGGTGCATGACAAGAAAATTAAGCATAGGTCGATGATGGAGGCCAAACGCAAAGACCAGACAAAATTCTTGGTTTCAGATAGCCGACAACGGAATGGAGGACAAACCCCCATCATGGCTCAATTCTTGGGTTAAATTACATGTGCCTGGGCCAACACATGTCACCCATGAAGTTGCATCCCCTCCATCAAGTATGTGTTCCCTTTTGTACATGTTGGAGCTGCATGCGTTGCCTCTCCCAGGACTTAGGATAAAAACATGTTTGTCACACAGCTTTGGAATAATAATAAAATATTATTCTCAAGGACTTAAGCCCCTAAGCTTAGCCCCTTTTCCCTTACCCACCCTATGGAAGCTTAGTCCCCCATCACTCTTTCTTCATGGTCAAGTTGAAGGCAATGATGTTTAATCTTTATTAATGTTCTGCATATTACATATACAAAAACAGGCTCCTGAACTTTAACACTTAGGCTCTCCAGCCTAATAAACACATAATCCCACCAACTTATCAATACTTGGCTCACTAGCCTACAAAACATGATTTACAATTCATAAACATGATTACAATAGCGCTCGCCCTTAGGGATATTACAATCCCCTCCCCTTATTTTTTTTGCAACGATCCCTTCATTATGAATACAAGCGAATAAAAAAGTGCAATTTTTTTTTTACAGGATGACAACAACGATTACAGCTAAACAACACATATGACAACGAGCACCACACCCATATAACAGGCATCAGACAACTATGACTCTATGCACTGGCACATGAGAAACTGGGCGAAACATGTGTAAAGAAAAAAAGATAAAAGACTATCCACCCGACACAAACATGACCACACTAAAAAAAGAAAGAAACAACTACTCGCCCGAAACGCAACACGACAATGCCTACAAGTTAAGGAAAACCACCACAATCTCAACGCAACGGCCTCAACGACCAGTGACTAGAACATATAAGGTGCACAATCGAACACATGAAGACGTCACAACCCAAACGCCAAACAACTACCACGAACAACGCCCACATCGAGAAGCACCGGCTCTATCCAGGTTATCGTTCACCTCTATCCCTCAGTCGTGCAATGATCCCCTTATCATGAATCATTTTGTCACCAGGCATTAGGCGTGACAGTAACCCTGGCACATCAATACATCTAGACCAATATCCCCAAAATAAACCAACCCACTAGGAGACCGGATTAACTGACAAATACCAAAAGACTCTACCCACACACCCAAGCAATAGAGCGACACGATGCAAGGTGATACTCTCACATTTAAGTGGTACAACTGACGGATGGATTTCTTGTTCCTACAAGGAAACCCGTGTGGTGAAACAATTATGACTAACCACCCTTTATAGTTCGACTTAAGGCACCAGGTGCTTAGTAACCAATCAACTTTTAACTATTAATTGTTTTAATTGGTAAACCACCAATTTCTCGACCATTAAGCTTGCGCATGATAAAGACTAAAACACCAATAAACCATTATGTCTAACACATCCTGTTATGTTATGCAAGATGTCTAAGTGTGAAGGAGTGAACTCTTATCATGTTGCTATTGTTCTAAATGTTATCATAAATGTGAACGAAAATAGGCACTTAACTAATCATTACACTTGTCAACAATTATACATTGTCCATTAAAAGAAGTGAACTACCTAACATTTTTAAAGGTGATCTACACAGCTTATAAAAATAGACATTGTTGTCTAAATTAACCATCCTATAATTTAACCAACTTAATATTGAAAAAGTTACCAACCTGTCTATTTTACACGAGTCTATATATTAACAAGTTTAACATAATCGACATGGCTGTAAACATTAATAATCAAAATTTTATATACAAGTTATAATTTATGTCTAATTTAGGTCTTCTCATAAATATGTTGGTCAACTATTGTCAAAAATAAAAACACATTAGGTGGTTGTCTATACAAGGGAATAAGTCAATTGAATCACTGCCATTGACGTAATAAACTAGTTGTTATATAAAGGCTAAAACACAGTCATTCTGGATATAATTTTGCCGCCAGTCATAGAACAAGTAAAACGCTGACACTACACACAAATGTTGTCTAACTTATTTATTACCCAAATTAAGCTATTAACTTCGAGATGGAATCACTTTCATTACATAATGCTTATTTATTGCGCCCATGTACTAAATCTTGCTGTCAAACTGTGAAAACGCACAATCAGATATAGATAGTTGTTTTAATTTGAAAAAGGAAAAAAATCGAATGGATTCAGGAAACGAGTATGAGATAACAATCGGGAGGCAACCACCAGGCCGTTTTACACTTAACTCTAACCGGATTAGCATCGCTAACTAGGGGATGCAAAAGTAATTTTTTATTTTTTTTCTCGGGAAAACTCATTAAAGTTGGTTGTCGGGTCAATCCAGTAGCCCCACAAATAGCCCGAAATTTCAGAGTAATAATCGTCTGACTGAGGGAATATAGACTCGCTGCGTTAAGGTGGCGCTACAAAAAAAGTTAAAATAATCTCTGTGAAATTCTAATTTAAAATTTTAGAAGGAAACAAATTCTCTGATATTAAAACTAGAAGTCTAGGCAATAAAAATCCGTGGAATCTGCATATTAAACCTGTGAAATCGGTGCGTTAAAATCTAGGTAGTGGTATCCGAAATCAGGGCAGTAAATTCCGTGGTGTGCTAAAAACGGTGTAGTAATAATTTAAAACACACGCTAGCTAAGAAGGAGGAAGAATCTGTACAATATTTGTTTAAGAACCAGCATTATTCAACTAAAAGTGAAAATAACGTTAAACATCAATAATTTACACGGCATGCTAAGAGACCTGGTCGCACCCACCCATGGAAACTTAACTGTCAGATAGATACTGACTTGGAAAACCAGAGACTCGACAACCAGGGATTCGACAAAACTTGATATATTTAAAATTTCCCGACAAAGCTTAATAGATTTATCAATTGAATCGCTTCAACGACATGACTCGCCTCACAGACTTTGACTGATAACGCGTAAAGACACCAATCCATAATAACTAATCTTCAAAGCATTTGTTTAATTAAAGACGTTTAAGAAGTTTCTCACATATACCGTCGTTGTACAAAAATCCCCCTTTTTAAAAACAAATGATACACAACAATTCATATCAGCAACCCGTATACAACAATATGCTATACAGGAGTCAATTAAAAAAAAAAAAACATACAACCACTCGTTTGTATAAAATGTAGAATACACAGTAAATGGTTTGTATAAGAATAAAATACATAGAGTCACGGGGTAATAAGTAAGCAACCGCAGAGAAAACTCCCATTAGTCGCAGAGATGTTACCCATAAAAACGCAGGGATTTTACCCTTCAAACAAAGCGATTTACGATAAAATAACACAGTGAGGTATCATTCAAGCACAGATATAATCGGTCACAACAAGGCGCAAGACAAACACTGAACCACGATCAATCAGTAGGGGTAGACAGATGGGCAAACCTATCATTCGCTCATCATCCATGCACAGAAAAGAAGGGCATTAGAACATATAGGTCGCTATGCACCGAAGTAATGACCGTCGATTTGGATCTTGGCCGACATCTCAAGTGTGGAATGACAAGCTAGGGATGAGGACGAAGACCGGGAATAAACTCTTCGTAAAAATCAATTAAAACCAACAGGACAATCATAGCATTCAGGGATCGAATGCCACGGGAAACAAGTCAGGTAACGAGCTTAAGGCTATGGGGAAATTTAAGTTCTCAATTAAATATTAATTCAAACACCTTATTTACACAGTTAAGAGAACATAAATGAAAGCGTAAAGTCAATAATAGTATACCATGCAAAATAAGAGCATGTGTACCATAGCCCAAGCCATCTGATTTGAGTCGTCGTCCCGTGCGCTCTTTGCAACTCCCTCTTGCCGACCGATAAGACTTCACCGGTACCTCTCAGCCAACTCTAGGGGTACTCTTCTTCCCTCTTAGCCCCTCGAGCTGCAAAGGGGCCACACACATTGAACCAAAGAAAAACTAGCTCCCATCTCGCCTCGCAAGGTCGAGCTACCACTACTCACTAAGCTGGGTATCCTAACTCTCAAAAGCTAATTCAGTCAAGTCTAAAATTCTGCAATGTAACATTACACATGACAGAAGAGATCCATCCTCATCTTACTTCCTTTATATAGATTTTCTAAGTCATTCCTTTCCCAATTTCCCATTTAATTTAATGTTCAATAATTTAATACAGAAAAAATCATCCCCGTACATGTGTCACCCATCCCCTTAGTTGCACTAGAAATTAATTTCATTAATTATTTAATTACACCTATTTCCCTCACCCACCTAAAAGCATTCCTAGAATCATTCATAGGTGTCGTCATATTCCCTTACACAATTTAATGACTTACCCCCTTACTAATTTACTAGTTGAGTTCAATTTAGAAAATTCTTAGAGGCAAGATTCCTTTCTAAGTTGGTCATTCTTCGTTTTCCTTATGTTTCCATTTTTCTTTATGTTTTCCCCTGTTTCCCTTGGTTTCCTAATTCTTTAAAATTTTTCTCTTTCTCTTTTTATCTAAACTCAAATAAGTAAGTGTAGAAAATCGTATTTTTCCCCTTTTTTCTTTTTAATTAATAGACTTTAATTAGCATGTGCAACAAAACTTTCATTTCCCTTTTAAAATTGTAAATCCCTCAATAATTTGATCTTAATAATTTAATCACATTTCTTACCCCCTCTTCGTCACATGTTTAATGATGATTATTATTATTTTTATTTTTACCACAAGTATTACTTTAGACCTAGATTTTAATTTTCGAGGCTAGGCGACATTTTATTAGGAAAATTATTTTTAAATATTTCTTATCACATTATTCGTTCTAAGGCCATATAGGTTTATTCTCTTATTAGTTAACAATGTGAAATTCCTTACAAGACACACTAAGTGCTCCAAGGGTACCATTCGCCTCATTTTGTTTCCAGTGCACAACGTGCCCTTTAGGATGCACTATGTGCTCCAAGGGTGTCACTCGTCTGATTCTGTTTTTCTTGCACAACGTGCCCTTCAGGACGCACTACGTGCTCCAAGGCTTCCACTCACTTCTTGATTGAATTGGTAGACATAAAAAACCCTTGGAGTCAATACTTCGTTAGGTGATCTTATGGGAGACTAAGGGCCTCTAAGAAATAAGGCCCCTGCCTTACTGTGCACCCCTTAGAATCATCATGAAAGACTGTTGTAGTCTTCCCTCATGACATCATGGGTCTTCTCGAACTAGGTAATCGTTAACCTAGAGTTCTATCATTGACTGGAGTGCTAGTAGGCTATGGTAGGGATGATGTCAAAACCTCTCCCTCAACGTCTCTGGTAGTCATGCGAGACACCTCTACTCCACATGTGATTATGGTTGATAAGCTATCATCAGCCTGCATCATCAATGAATCATGTCAGAAATAATATCCATAATCATATCATCTAATCAAATGCACAAATTTCATATATACAACAATCAAACCCCAATAGTCCACTCCCTGACTCGATCTGGAGTCCAAGGGTTTCATCGATGCCTCTACATCATCGAGGTCCAAAATCCTGCACACTCAGGGAAACCAAGTCAATATCACATATCTATGTCAATACAACAAAATTGCATGTCATCAATCCATAATGCCTCATAATCATAGTCAAATGCCCAATAGTATAATAATACGGACCGCTTGCAAGCAAGTGTCCTGAAAGAATAAGTTCACTCAATGAACGCAAGAGTGGGATGTTACATACACCCCTCTTGGTCTAAACTTCATCCCAAATTTTTATAGTATCTAAGTGCCAAAATAATCTGTATCACAGTATCAAAATTCTATCTATCAAACAAAAATGGACACTGTTGGCGCATATCATATGCGTCCTGCCAGGTCGCCGAGTGCGGACTATAGTTGTCCCACTGGACCTTGACCTGATCTATTGTTCGACATCATAGTTGTCGAATGCGATGATCTAGGATGTTGATCGACTCATCCTTGAGCGCCCCCTCATCCGACAGCTACAAGTAACTCATGTCAATAAAATGTGTAGGATTACTAATATAATTTCTCAAAAAAGATATGTGAAAAACATCGTGCATACACCTCAAAGAATCAGGCATGTCTAGTCGATAGGCCACAAGTACCTTCCTATCCACAATCTCGAAAGGTCTCACTAACCTAGGAGATATTTTAGCTCCCTTTCCAAAACTGATCAAACTCTTATGTGGTTTTACCTGCAAGAAGACTCGATCGCCAACTTTGTAACTACGGTCTACACGGTGCGCATTGACATAACTCTTCTACCGATCCTGCACTTTTGTGGTCCTTTGTCTTATTGTTTTCATTTAATCTTCCATTTCTTGGATCACTTATGGTCCCACCAGGACCCTATCCTCAAGCCGATACCAAATCAAGGGCATCTGACATGATCACCCATAAAGGAACTCGAAAGGTGCCATCTTAATGGTGCTTTGGTAACTATTTTTATAAGCGAATTATACCAGTGGAAAGAATTATTCCCAATGCTTTTGTTGGTCCATCACGTACATGTGCAACATGTCTTCCAAAATTTGGTTTGTTCGTTTAGTCTTCCCGTCAATCTCTGAGTGATACGCAGTACTAAATTTAAGTTGGGTTCCCAAGGCCTCTTGGAAAGTAGTCCCAAATCATCCGGTGAACACTGATCCTCGATCAGATATAATCCTCTTAGGCATGACATGCAACCTCACAATCTCACTGATGAAAAATATAGCTATGTCAGGTGTCTGATACGTCATACGCATAGGAATAAAATGATCAGTCTTAGTCAGAGTGTCGAATACCACAAAAATCGAGTCATGTCTCCTTGTCGTCGGTGGCAATCCAACAATGAAATCCATCGAAATAACCTCCCATTTCGATTCTGGAATAACATGTGGATGTAGTAATTCTACTGGATGTCTATGTTTAGCCATTACCTGCTAACATTATAGACATCTGGCCACATAGTTGACTATGTATGCCTTCATTCCCTTCCATAAAAATAAGGTTTTAAGGTCCACCGTCATCTTTGTCACTCATGGGTGGGCCATGTATACTGCTATGTAAGCCTCGTATAATATCAAATTCCTCAACTCGTTGTTCAGTGGTACGTAAATCCAATTTTTAAACCTTAATAATCAATCGTCGTCAAACATAAATCCTTCAAATCTTGGTACCATCATTGCATTTTGTCTGATAAAATCCTCGACCTCTTTGTACTAGTAATTGTCGCGTTGTAAAGTTAGAATATTTTTACATAGATTCGTCTGAAGAGGAAACACCGAAAAGATACGTGGTCTCCGACTCAATGCACCTGCTACTTGGTTCACTATTCCTTGTAAGTAAGTAATATCGAAGTCATACTCGCTAAGCAATTCCAACCAACACTGTTATCGCACGTTCAAGTTGCTTTGCGTAAAGATGTGTTGTAGTCCATAGTGGTCCGTATTGAGTTCAATTTTTCGTCCAAAAAGGTAGTGTTTCCAAACCTTCAAGGCATATACAATGGCTAACAAATCCAAATCATGCATCGCATAGTTCTCCTCATGCCTTCTCAGATTCCTTGAGATGTAAGCGATCACTCCCTCGTCTTGCATCAAGACTTTGCCTAAACATTCCTTGGATGCGTCAGTGCATACCAAGAATTCCACGTCCATATCAGGGACCTTTAGTATTGGTGTTGTTGTCAATAGCTCCTTGATCCTCCGAAATGCTTCCACACATTTCTCAGTCCAAACAAACTTCTTGTTCTAATTTTGCAATTCCGTGATCAGATTTGATATCTTTGAAAATCCCTGGATGAACGATCAATAATATATTGCTAAAACCATGAAGCTACGGACTTCTGGTACATTCGTCGGGACATGCCATTCCATGATAGCCTTGAACTTTGTTGGATCCACGATGATAAATTCACCGGAGATGACATGCCCTAAGTAGTGAATCCTCAATTGATAAAATGAGAATTTGGACAACTTCCCATACAATTTGTTCTCCCACAGACACTGTAGTACCAAGCGCTAGTGCTCGTCATGCTCCTTCGTCATCCGAGAGTAAATCAAAATATTGTCAATGAATACTTGGGTGGACTTGTCCAAGTACTCGTGGAACACTATGTTCATCAATGTCATAAATACCCCTGGGTCGTTTTTCAATCCAAACGGTAAAATAGTAAACTTATAATTTCCAAACCTCATCTTGAAGGCAGTCTTAGGGACATCATCCTCCTTGATATGTAACTGGTGATACCCTGATTGCAAATTGATCTTTGAAAACAACGTAGCACCATTCATCTGATCAAGCAGATCATTAATCCTTGGCAACAGATATTGATTCTTGATCATTACCTTGTTCAATTGACAGTAGTCAATGTAGAGTCTCCAAAACCCATCCTTCGTCCATATGAAGATAATAGGCACATCCCATGGTGACACATTCAAACGTATAAGTCCTAGGTCCAATAACTCTTTCAGTTGCATTCTCAACTCCTGTAACTCCAGGGTCGACATCCGATAAGGCATTCTTTCTATTGGTTCAGTCCCCGGTTTCAGTTCTATGGTAAATTCCAATTTCCTCTCTGTCGACATCCTAGGTAACTCCTCTGGGAAGACGTCTGCAAACTCTCTCACCACAGGAAGGTGCTCTAGACCTTCTGTTACTCTCTTCTCATTTAACACAAGGATCTCATAAAGCTTACATCCCTTACGCAAGCTCTTCTATAACTACAAGGAAAAGATGAACCTCAGGGAACTCCCTGGTTCCGTCCTACAATCAAATGTCTTTGTCCCTCATCATCGAACAAGATCAATCGTTTTGTCTTACAGTTGAGTATCACCTCTTGCAATTCCAGCCAGTCCATACCGATCACGATGTCATAAGATCCTAAGATTGCGACGTATAGGTCGACCCTGGTTACAAACTCTCCCAGGTTAAGGGTACAACCCATAACCTTTCCTCCAACCTTTTGTTTCGCTCCCGAAGCCATCTCTACAAAGATAAACTCATCTTGTTTGAATTCTTTTACCTTAATCCCTTTTAGCGTTGCACCAGAAATGAAACTCTCAGTAGCATCGAGATCTATAAAAATACTAAGTGTTTGGTTAGCGACGGTACCTGACATCTCGAACATAGTCAACTAGTTCTCTGCCTGGCGGTTATTCACCATTGCATGAATCCGATGAGCCTTGTCCAAATCTCCCACGGTAGTGGGTCCGGCTGATCTAGATGCTATAGTCCTCTCCACTGGGCAGTCGCGCTGGTAGTGTGGATCCCCATAAGTCCAACACCCCATCTTTGGTCCACTACTCCTGGTACCCGAAGTAGAAGCTAATGGCCCGACGACTTGGAATCCTAGTTTGTTCTGTTGAACAGGCCTAAACTGCTACTGTTGCAGTCAACGTTGTTGCTGATGTTGTGGTCCCTGATAAGGTGTCTACTGCTAAGGCGCTAGTCTCCAAGGTGTAGTGAAAGTGGACCCTCTCTGGAAGCCACGATATCCTGGCATCTGCCTAGCTAGTGTCTATTGTTGCTGCGCACCAGATGACACCTACCTTGCGGGTGTCTCTGGAGTCCTACTCTCACCCCCGCTGATAATTTTCTCCTCTACTATGAGGGCCTTCTGGACGACATCATGCAAGGTCTGAGGAATACAAATCCTAACCTTTTCATGTATGATGAAATTAAGGTCGAAAAAGAACCTGTTGACCTTAAGTTTATCGGTATTAAGGTGCGCAGCATACCGAAG
Organism: Picea glauca; assembly: GCA_000966675.3. NCBI lineage: Eukaryota > Viridiplantae > Streptophyta > Pinopsida > Pinales > Pinaceae > Picea > Picea glauca. The sequence goes on from JZKD02S1611597.1 coordinate 409,060, forward strand.
CAACTCCATAAAAAAGGCTTCGTACTCGGGCACTGTACAACCACCCTATCGTAAGGCATTGAACTCGTTGAGATGACGCTTAATGAATTCCTTTGATAGGTACCTCTCTTGGAATCGTTCCTTGAAAAGTTCCCATGATATATCTTTGACGGTCATCTTCAATTGTGGCAGGAACATCTTCCCCCATAGAAGAGCACTCCCCTTCAGTTGAAAGACCGCCATGCGGACTTTCATGTTGGATGTATATTTGCGAAATGCAAAGCACATCGCCATATTCTCCAGCAATGCCTCGACGAATGTGTTGTCCGGGGCACCAAAGAACTCGAGAAATTTGACCTTCTCGAGTTCGTGTTGAATGCTAGCAGTACCAACTGGAGCGCGTGGTGGACCCTTAGGGGGTGTCGGCACCCTAGCCTCATCTCTTTCCTAATGGCTGATCAGTGCCTCGGACATGCACTAAAAATACCACATCACCCATCGCTTTCTGCTCTTTCCCAAGAACTTGTTCGTCTCCCTGGGGGTTAGACCCCTTAGGTGTGGATGCTACTGGAGGCGTCGTGCCTACTCCCCTAGCATCCCATCGTCTACCTCCGCGACATCCTCTAACCATGTTTACCTCCACGAATACAAGTCAACTTAATTAGAAACATTAAAATCAAATATCATATCAATGAAAGTCATAGTGATCCCAAGACGTGGGTTGAACCGACTCTGATACCATATGTAATGACCCCTTCATTACGACTACAAGCGAAGCAGAAAGCAATTTTTTTTTTACAGGATGACAACAAGAATTATAGCTAAACAACACATTTGATGGTGAGCACCACACTCACAGAATAGGCATCATACAGCTATGACTCCATGCACTGGCACACAAGCAACTGGGCGAAAGATGTGTAAAACAACAAAATGACTACCTGCCCAACCCAAAAATGACCACACCGACAAAAGTAATAAACAACTATCCACCCGAAATACAACATGACAACACCTTCAAGTTAAGGACAACCACCAAAATCCTGACACAACGGCCTTGACGGACAATGACTAGAACCTCTAAGGTGCGCAATCGAACACATGAAGACGTCACAACCCAAATGCCAAACAACTACCACAAACAATGCCCACACTAGGAAGCACCGGCTCCGGATAGGTTATCATTCACCTCTATCCCTCAGATGCACAGTGATCCCCTTATCAAGAATCATTTAGTCACCAGGCATTAAGCGTGACAGTAACCCTGGTGCATCAACACATCTTGACCAATAACTCCAAAACAAACCAATGCGTTAGGAGACCGGATTAACTGACAAATACCAGAAGACTCTACCCACGCACCCAAGCAGTAAGGCGACACGATGCAAGGTGATACTCTCACATTTAAGTGGCACAACTGACCAACGGATTTCTTGTTCCTATAAGGCAACCTGTGTGGTGAAACAACTAGTATGACTAACCACCCTTTCCATTTCCGACCATTAATCTTATGCAAGATAAAATATTAAAACAACAAGAAACCATTATGTCTAACACATCCTGTTATCTATTACGCAAGATGTCTGAGTGCGAAGGAGTGAACTTTTATCATGTTGCTATTGTGGTAAATGTTATCATAAATGTGAACGAAAATAGGCACTTATCTAATCATTACACTTGTCAACAATTATAGACTTTCCATTAAAATAAGTGAACTATTTAATATTTTTAAAGATGATCTACATTACTTATAAAAATCGACATTGTTGTCTAAATTAACCAACCTATAATTCAACCAATTTAATATTCAAAAAGTTACCGTCTATATTTAAAATGTTACACTCTATATATTAACAAGTTTAACATAATCGACATGGATGTAAACATTAATAATCGAAACTTTATATACAAGTTATAATTGCTGTCCAATTTAGGTCTTTTGATAAATATGTTGGTCAACTATTGTCAAAAATAAAAACACATGAGGTGGTTGTCTATACAAGGGAATAAGTCAACTTAAATGCTGCCATTCACCTAATAAACTAGTTGTTATTGATAGAATGAGTTCACTGTTATTTAAAGGCTAAAACGCAGTCATTCTGCATATAATTTTCCCGCCATTCACAAACAAGTAAAACGTTGACACTACACATAAACGCAGTCTAACTTATTTATTACCCAACTTAAGCTATTAACTTCAAGCTGGAATCACTATCATTACGTAATTCTTATTTATTATGCCCATGTAGTAAATCTTGCTGTCAAACTGTGATAACGCAGTCAGATATAAATAGCTGTTTTAATTTGCAAAAGGAAAAAAAAACGAGTGAATTCAGGAAACGAGTATGAGATAACAATCAGGAGGCAACCACTAGGCCATCTTACACTTAACTCTAACCGGATTAAGATAGCTAACTAGGGGAGGCACAAGTTTTTTTTTCTTTTTAGGGAAAACTCATTAAAATTGGTTGTCGGTTTAATCCAGTAGCCCCACAAATAGTCTGAAATTCCAGAGTAATAATTGTCTGAATGAGACAATAGAGACTCGCTGCGTTAAAGTGGCGCTACAGAAAAAGTTAAAATAATCTCTGTGAAATTCTAATTTAAGATTTTAGAAGGCAACAAATTCTCTGATATTAAAACTAGAAGTCCAGGCAATAAAAATTCGTGGAACTTGCGTAGTAAACCTGTGAAACCAGTGCGGTAAAATCTCGGTAGTGGTATCCGAATTCAGGGCAGTAAATTCCGTGGTGTGATAAAAACGGTGTAGTAATAATTTAAAACACACGCTAGCTAAGAAGGGTGAAGAATCTATACAATATTCGTTTAATAACCAACGTTATTCAGCTAAAGGTGAAAATAACGTTAAACAACAATAATTTACATGCCATGCTAAGAGACCTGGTCGCACCCACCTATGGAAACTTAACCTTTAGATAGAGACTGACTTGGCAAACCAGGGACTCAGCAAAACTTAATGTATTTAAAATTTCCCCGACAAAGCTTAATGGATTTATCAATTGAATTGCTTCAACGACTTGACTCGCCTCAGATACTTTGATTGATAACGCCTAAAGACACCAATCCTTAATAACTAATATTCATAGGATTCGTTTAATTTAAGACGTTTAAGAAGTGTCCGACATAGACCGTTGTTGTACATCAATCCCCCTTTTAAAAAAAAACAATACACAACAATTCATATCAGCAACCCGTATACAACAATACGCTATAGAGGAGTCAATTAAAAAGAAAAAACATACAACCACGCGTTTGTATAAAATGTAGAATACACAGAAAATGGTTTGTATAAGAAGAGAATACACAGAGTCACGGGGTAAGAAGTAACTAACCGCAGAGAAAAGACCTATTAGTTGAAGAGATGTTACCCATAAAAGCGCAGGGATTTTACCCTTCAAACACAGCGATTTGCCATAAAATAACACAGTGAGGTATCATTCAAGCACTTAGATAATTGGTCGCAACAAGGTGTAACACAAGCACTCAACCAGGATCAATCAACAGGGGTCGACAACTGGGAAACCCTATCCTTTGCTCATCATTGACGCATATAAAAGAAGGGCATTAGAATCTATAGGCCGTTATGCACCAAAGTGATGACCGTCGATTCATCTCCTGGACGACTGCTCAGGTGTAGAATAACGAGTTAGGGATGCAGACGAAAACCGGGCATAAACTCTTCATAAAAATCAATTAAAACCAATAGGACAGTCATAACATTCAGGGATCAAATGCCACGGGAAACAAGTCAAGCAGCTAGCTTAAGGCTATGGGAAAATTTAAGCTCTCAATTAAATGCTAAGTCAAACACCTTATTTACACAGTTAATAATACACAAATGAAAGCGTAAAGTCAATAATAGTCTACCATGCAGAATAAGAGCATGTATACCATACCCCAAGTCATTCACTTTGAGTCGTCGTCTCACGCGCTCCGTGCAGCTCTCGCTTGCCGACTGATAAGACTTCACTGGTACCTCCCAACAAATGCTAGGGGTAATATTCTTCCCCCTTAGCCGCCTGAGCCGCAACGGTGCCACACACATTGAACCAGAGAACAACTAGCTCCCATCTCACCTCGTAAGGTCGAGCTACCACTCCTCACCGAGATGGGTATCCCAATTCTCACAAGCTAAGTCAGTCAAGTCTAAAATTCTACAGTGTAACGTTACACATGACAGAAGAGATCCATCCTCCTCCTCCTCCTTCCTTTATATAGAGTTTCTTAGTGATTCCTTTCCCAATTTCCCATTTAATTTAATGTTCAATAATTTAATACAAAAAAAACCTCCCCGTACATGTGTCACCAATCCCCTTAGTTGTACCAGAAATTAATTTCATTAATTATTTAATTACACCTATTTCCCACATCCACCTAAAAACATTCCTAGAATCACTCTTAGGTGTCCTTATATTCCCTTACACAATTTAATGACTTACCCCCTTACTAATTTACTATTTGAGCTCAATTTAGAAAGTTCTTAAAGGCAAGATTCCTTGCAGGTTGGTCATTCTGTTTTTTCCTTATGTTCGAATTTTCTTTATGCTCCCCCTGTTTCCCTTAGTTTCCTAATTCTTTTAATTTTCCCTCTTTCCCTTTTTATCTAAACTCAAATTAGTAAGTGTAAAAAATTATCTTTTTCCCCTTTTTTCTTTTTAGTTAATAGACTTTAATTAGCATGTCCAACAAAACAATCATTTCCCTTTTAAAATTTTAAATCCTTTAATAATTTGATTTTAATAATTTAATCGAGTTTCTTACACCATTTTCATCACATGTTTAACGATGATTATTTTTATTTTTATTTTTACCATAACTATTACTTTAGACGTAGATTTTAATTTTCGAGGTTGGGTGACATTTTATTAGGGAAATTGTTTTTAAATATTTCTTATCACGTTATTCATTCTAAGGCCATCTAGGTTTATTCTATTATTAGATAACAACGCGGCATGCCCTTCAAGATTCATTAGGTGCTCCAAAGGTGCCACTCACCTCATTATCTTTCCCTTGCATGACATGCCCTTCAAAATGCACTACGTGCTCCAAGGGTGTCACTCACCTCATTCCATTTTTCTTGCACGATGTGCCGTTTAGGACGCACTACGAGATCCAATGGTGTCACTCGCCTCATTCCATTTTTCTTGCACGACGTGCCCTTCAAGACGCACTATGTGCTCCAAGGGTGCCACTCACCTCTTGATTGACTTGGTAGACATCAAAAACCCCTGGAGTCAATACTCCCTCAGGTGATCTTGTGGGAGACTAAGGGCCTCTAAGGAATAAGGCCCCTACCTTATTTTGTGCCCCTTAGAATCATCATGAGCGACTGTCACAGTCTACCCTCATGACATCATGGGTCTTCTCAAACTAGGTAATACTTAACCTACAGTTCAAGACATGACAAGAGTTATAGTAGGTTGTGGCAGGGTTGTTGTCCACACCTCTGCTTCAACTTCTTTGGTAGTCGTGTGTGACCCCTCTACTCCACATGTGAGTCTGGTCAGCAATCTATCATCAGCCTACATCATCAATGAATCATGTCAGAAATAATATCCATAATCATATCATCTATTCATATGCACAAATTTCTATATACAACAATCAAAACCCAATAGTCCACTCCCGGACTAGATCCAGAGTCCAAGGGTTTCATTGATGCCTTTGCAACATTGAGGTCCAAAATCCTTCACACTCAAGAAAACTGAGTCAATAGCACATGTCTATGTTAATACATCAAAATAACATGTCATCAATCCATAACACCTCATAATCATAATCAAATGCCCAATAGTATAATAATCTGGATCACTTGCAAGCAAGTGTCCTCAAAGAATAAGTTCTCTCAGTACGCAGAAGAGCGGGATGTTACATTTGCACTTTCCTCACTGCAACTTTTACACAGTATCAATAATATTTTCAAAATATTAAAAAAGATGCAGATATTATGCCCGCATAGCATCTTCATGTTCCCAAGTCATGTCCTCAGGACCGTACCAGGTCCACTGGACCTTTACAAGCCCTATGGTTCGATTCTAGAGCTGTTTGTTTTTTCGGTCCAATATGTGAACACGATGCACTTGCAGGACACCTTCTTGCTCCAACTGAATCACATTCCAAATGATTACATGATTAGCATCATGCATATATTTCTTAAGGAATGAAATATGAAATACATTATGTACAATCATGGATGCAGGTAATGCAAGCATATATGCAGCTGACCCAATCCTTTCTAGGATTTCAAATGGCCCACAAAAGCAGGCTGCCAACTTGGCATAGTTTCCCAGCTTCAGGGAACTTCTATTGGCTTTTACTTTGAGGAAAACATGATATTCCACATTAAACTATCTGTGGGTTCCATTTTTATCAGCATAACATTTCTACCTATCTTGGGAAGCCTTTAAATTCTTCTCAATTTTTAGCATCTGTTCTTCCATTTCCTTGAGCAACTCTGGCCTAAATAGTACCCTATCAGTTGGATTATCCCATCTTACTGGAGTATTTCACTTTCTTCCATAAAGTTCTTCAAATGGGCTCATATTCAACGATGCTTGATACCCATTATTATAGGGGAATTCTACCAAATGTAGTTAGTATTCCCATTTCGATGGTTTATCCATCACATACATACTCAGTATGTCTTCTATTACTCAATTCACCTACTCTGTCTTCCCATCTGAATTACGATGATAGGTTGTACTGAAGTTCAAATTCGTTATGAACCCCTTGAATAACCATTTCCAGAAATTTCATGTAAATTTCGGGTCTCTATTAGACACAATTATCTTGGGAATACTATGAAATTGTGTCAGTTCCTTCATAAAGATGTCGACAACATCCGTTGCCTTATGAGTAGTCTTTAGTGGAATGAAATGGGAAGATTTCATAATCTTTTCCACTACCACCATGATTGAATCATGATGCTTTCTTGTTCTGGGCAATCCCGTGATGAAATCCATTTTCACCAATTCCCACTTCCACTGAGGAATGGGTAAAAGTTGTAGAGACCCTATTGGGTGTCTGTGCTCAACTTTAACCTTTTGACACTCCATACATCGGAAAATGTATTCTACGATCTATTTCTTCATACCTAGCCAAAAATAATGGCACTTGACTGCTGACACTGTTTTTTGATATCCAGGTTGCCCTGCATAAGTCACATTATGCATTTCATGCAAAATCACAAGTTTCAAATCATAGACATTAGGTAGATAAATTTTGTTCTTGTACAGAAGTATTCCATCAGCTTGCAATTTATAAATATTCACTTTATGTGACATCTCACCTTGTTGTAGCTTTGCTACCAAATCCCTGTACTAAAAATCTGTATTTGAAGCCTCCAAAATTCTTCTTTTAATATCAATTCAGTACATGCTAATGGTTGTAGCATGTAATTCGTGTAATCTCCTGCTGAGTGCATCAACAAGTTTATTCTCCTTCCCTTTGATATGCTTGATATAAAAATCATACTCATAGAGAAACTCCAACCACATACTTTGTCTAGCATTCGAGGTTGGATGATCAAACAAATACTTCAGACCGTTATGGTCTATTCTTAGTTAGAACCTCTTTCCCATGAGGTAATGCCTCCATTTATTTAGAGCGTGTACTATGGCTTCCAACTCCAAATCATGAGTTGCATATTTCATTGTGTTCTCTTTCAACTTTCTGGATTCATAAAAGATTACAAATCCATTCTGACCAAGGAATCCTCCCAGTCCTTCTTTGCATGCATCTGTGCATACCACAAAATGTTAATTTGGGTCTGCAATCCTCAGGATTGGAGCACTGTTTAACAATTGTTTCAATTGTCGAAAGCTTCTCTCACATTCTTCTATCCACTAAAACTTCTTCTCCTTCCTTTGCAAGGAAGTGATAGGGTGAGTTATCCTCAAGAGCCCTATGATAAACCTTCTGTAATAACCAACTAGGCCCATAAACGATCTTAATTCCATCATGTTATTTGGCACTGATGATTCTTTGATGGCCTCTATTTTCTCGGGATCTACAACTATCCCATCCTTCGAAATAATATGCCCCAAGTAATGGATCTGTTTTTGATAAAACAAGCACTTGCTCAACTTGGCATACAATTGGTGCTCTCTTAGCACCTGCAATACCATCCTCAAATGTTGTTCATGCTCTTCCTCCAACTTGGAATACACTAGAATGTCATCCATGAATACTACGAGGAACTTGCCTAGATAGTCCTTGAATACACCATTCATTAGATGCATAAAAATAACGAGTGTGTTCAACAACCCAAACGACACCATTGTGAACTCGTAATGACCATACCTTGTTCTAAATGTGGTCTTGTTGATGTCTTCATCCTTTATCCTTACTTGGTGATATCCCGACCCAAGGTATCGTCCTTCTTCTTCACAAATAGGACTAGGGCTCCCCAAGGTGACACACTTGGGCGTATATACCCCTTCCTCAGGAGCTCCTCAAGCTTCAATTGTAGTTATTTTAGCTCTGACATACTCATTCTATAAGGAGCTTTCAACACTAGATCTTCTCCAGGCATCAAGTTTATAGAGAAGTTAATATCTCTCTTCGAGGGTAGTCCCGGAACCTCCTAAAATACATCCTCAAACTCTTTTAGTACCACATGACCTTCAATATTTGAAACCTCATCCTTAGATTCTTCCTCCACATGGGCTGCAAATAATTGACAACCTTTCCTGTAGCATTTCTTCAGTTGCATTGTTGAGATTTTTTTGATACCAACAGCTCTATGAATTCTTGTTATAGAAAGATTTTCCTCACCATTGTTATCTTGCATAGAGGACCTTTTTCCATTTCCCTATGCAGACTTATCATCCCTTTTTAATGAATCCAGAACTAAAAATACATATTTTTCCACATATGCGTGCCCTATCTACTATACAACATGCGTATACGTAGGTTGCTCCACTACATCCTGCATGCATTGGGATTTGTGCCAAAAAATAAAAAGTCAGGTTTCCATGTCAAAACAGGAGATCTATGATCCTTGGCCTTCCATATACTGGAAAATTTTTGGCTCATCCCTTCAGTTTCATTTTGAAGGCTATAAAAGAACAGTTATGAGCTATGGAAATGGCGATAAAGCATTCAACTTTGAGAGCAAAGTTATGCTGTAAAAATTAATTCATATTGAGTCTGCATCCCTTTGTCCCTCAAATCTGAACACAGTGTTCAACCCCCAATTTATTTCATTATTGTTGAGAGAACCTCATTGTATCTTTCCTATGAGATTGCCTTTGGTGGAGGATTGAAGTGGTGGAGACCCAGTTGGAAGGAACTTGGTTTTTTGGCTTCGAACTGTGCCAACATGGACGTCTGTAATGTTTTCTCTTCTGTTGATCATTTATTAATAGAAATACTCCTTTCCAGTCCTCTTGGTATTGTGAAACTATATGATTATTATATATGGGCATGTTTGTAATGTTTATTAATGGATTATGATATCTGATGTACTAACCCCTTTTACATTATCACTATATATTTCTCTGCTTGTTTGTTAAGAACTTGTTGCAAGTATAAAGCTTTGGGTCAAAGTGCTCAATGGTGGAACATCATCAAATGTTGGATCGAGGTAGGCCTCTTTCTTATCTTGTACGTTAGTTTGTATAGAATATGTTGGAATTGGGTTGATTTCTGCAGTCATACCTATATTTTGTGGTTTACCCTTGGCCATATAGAGTTTTTCCCTCGTAACAATTACTTGGATTATTCTCTGATTTCCTTCCTCATCCAGGAAAGTGAATTCCTTGTTACAACAGTCCAATATGGCATGGTGATAGTCCAACCAGTCCATCCCAATTAGATAGTCATAAGAACCTAAAGGTAGAATTTTCAATTCATCCTTTGTGCTCAATCCATTCATGTCCGCTGGGAAAGACTTAACTAAATCAATGACTTTTCCCTTGGTTCTTGTAGTCAACTGCACTAACCAAGACTTTTCATGTTTGCTTCTCGACAATTGGAAACTTTCCACCACTCTAGGATCTATATAACTATGGCTATCCCCTCAATCAATTAAAATACTAAATGGTTGGTTGTTAATCATACCTTCCACTTCAATCATGTGAAACTGATATTCATCTTGCTTGTTGTCTAGGGCTGCATATATCCTTGGAATTATAATGCCCATGTCCTCTGTTGTTTCAGTCTGCTAAACATTATGGACAACTCTCACTTTGCCATTTTTGTGGGGACAATCTATGTACTTGCGGTTCCCCTAACAACCCCAAAACTGAATGGAAATTTTTCTTTTCCTTTGTTCCCCTACATCAGCCATTCCCGACTCTCTAAACGATGGTTTTCCTTGAGGATTGTTTCTGAAAAATGGTGGCTTAGTTCCCTTCTTCCTCTGATCCATATAGAATTTTTTCTTGTCTTCCCAAGCCTTCCGGAAGGTAGGCTTCTCTCTTTGCTACTCATATAAGCATTTTCCTCTTCTTATCGTTTCTTCCATGCTCTTAGGGTCATCATACTAGATCTTATTACTGATGGAAGGTGGAAGTCCACTAAGATACCTTTGAATCTTGATAGTTGCATCCTTGATGAACAAAACATACTTTAGTAATTCCAAAAACCTCCATTCATACTCATCAATGGTCATGCTATCAATCTTGAGTTCAAAGAACTCTTTCATCTTTCTATCATAATATCTCTTAGTCAAGTATTTCTTCACGAAATAATTCTTGAATTATTTCCAAGAGATATCTTTCTCTCTAATGTGATGCACCTGCACGAGTTGATCCCACCACATGGATGATTTTCCTTTTAGTTGATACATCGCAATTCTTCCTTCTGCATGAGAGGAATAATTTTGCAGTTGTAAATATTTCCTCATGCCAAGCAACCATGTTTCATCATCTTCCTCCTTCTTATGTTCTCCATCAAACATAGGAGGCTTAATCTTGTTCATTTCTCCCCTCATTTCATCCACTCTAGATCTCTTGTGCTTTCTAGTAGGAGATGGGCCTGAAATTTTTCATGCCTCTTTATTGGAGTGTTTTGGGGAGTGAGGATGATGCTTGCTAACACATCTTGATCTTATTTTCTCCTCAAGGATCTTGCAACTTCCTGTTTTGCTTGAGTCACTCTCCTTATCCAATTTATTTTCGATCCTTTCCAGGCTCTTCATCAACTTTAAGTTGAATTCTCCTAGTTGTTCCTTTGCTTTCATGATCTTTCTGTTATCTACTCGGTGAGTCTGGGCATCTTTCTGCAATCGTTCAATGATTTTCATCGTATGCCCTTCCTTATGTAACTCTTCTCCATGTCCATTGGAGTTTGATCCTTCAACTCCAAGATGGACATCCATTCCTTTTGTTTCATCCTCAGAACTGGAAGTAGTATGTGCCTCTTCCATTTATTTTGCACTCGATGGGAATTCTATTTGGTTTTGACACTCGTTAAAATTCTGCAAACACAATGTGCAAAAAACCAGAATTTTTCAGGCCATGATTCTTTAACAAATCCCATAGTATTCATAAACAAATATGATTCAAGAAAATGTTCAGTTTTCATTTTTTGTGATTCTCGTTCAATCAAGAATCCCCACAGATTTCTTCCTTTGGAGCTCTTCTCCGCTAATTTTTCAGGCAGTAGCCCCTTTCTCTTAGTCCCCAACCCACGCAACCATGGGTCGTGACCAAACACTAGGTCAATAAGCGCATACTCTGGCCTTCGGCCTCGAAAATTTTCAAAGTGGAATACGACAACCATTCAGAGTTTCGAGTTACCAAAATTAGGCAGTAGGGTGGATCAACGATCCACGTCTACCCAACATCCAATGATTGACACTCACTATGGAACCTCAAGCATCTGAGTTCCGAGACTTCGGGACATTGAAATATTTCACATATGCACACATCGAACCATTAATCTCTTAACACTTCCATGACACTTTGTTGACATCATTATGTCACATCACTTAAGCTTCTCTGAATTGTGGGGGCATGTAATGGTGGTTTGGAGTAACCCACCTTTCATCTTGTAATTCTCTTGACGCTGACACACAACCCCTCAGTGAAACCACGGTTTGGATTGTGGGACCACCTTGTAGAATTATCTTTCATGTAACTTGGGTTCCCATAATGTCTCCTAGCTGTTGATCTTGATGTATAAGGATCAACACCATTGTGGGTCCTATGACGTTTAACTACGTTACATAACCTCGGCCCCCAGTAACCCTTCTCACACAGGATGCCACATGGTGGAATACTAGCGACGAATATGTGGCCCATTTAGATGGGTGACATTCGTCATGTTCCAAATGCGATCTCAATGTTCCATGGGTTCTAAACCCATTGACACGTGGCACACATCCTATGTGTCCACATCACCTCTAGGTGATGTCATCATGACTCACCACTTTATCTCTTTGGGCTTCAAAAGTTTCAACTCCTCTATGCTAATTTTTCCTCGAGCACTTTCTCCTGAAGTTCACGATCTACCAGCACATGTCCTTCACAATCGAATGGTTGCAATCTACTTCGAGACTTATGGAGTTTGTGCCTCAACGTATTTCACTTCTCACGATTGTTGAAATCCAAAAGGCTTCTAGGATAACCTTCCTTCACCTTCTTCGGATCTAACGGTCGTAAAGGACTATCTTTTCTCCCAAATAGATCCTATGACTCCAACACCCCAAGTGTTGAGTGCTCTCTCTCTCTGGTCAGATACCATGCCATCTGTAGTTTTAATCTACTGGTACTCCTCTTGAGCTTCGTAACATCGCCAAGTAACCCGTTGGAACTAAAAAAAATTCTAAGGTTCAAAATTGGTTCCATCCGAACACCATTTCCACTCAAAACCTTGGATCCAAACACTATGTATCCAACCCATCTAGGCTCAGTGTTGAAACTATGGCTTTGATAAAATATTGTAACATTCCCGACAATCAACCCCACGACCGGGCAACACTACTACGCGGAAACATTCTCATACTTATATATATAACATGCATTAAATCAAATTAACACATTTAACTAAACAATACAGAGTAGTCACAGTATTACTGCTAACATATAGAAATAGTGGAATTAACAGTAATTCATAATTGCAACAGAACACATGATAATATTGCAAGCATCATAGACATGCATTTTAATTGAAATTAAACGCATGCGTATACTTATCTTTGAAAATGTAGTAACTCCACCAAATATGTGCAAACCTTCCACGAACCTCCCATCCTTAGACCACGCTGCTCATCATTCTCAACAGAGGGTCACCCCCGAGCTGGGACTAAACCCCACCCAAGGCAATGAAATTCTAGACTAGGTTGAGGTTACAAGAAAACTACACAGAGCAACCAGAAGGATTTTCTCCAGGAGCCTTCTTATCCCCACTACTCATAGAATCTCATTCCTCACATGTCTGTTCCACCCATGAGTATACACCTTTACAAGAACATTCCATCGGTGCTTCACCTCCCACTCTGGATCTCGGCAATAGGTCGAATCAAGAATTCTCAGAGCTTCATAGCTGGTGTTGGACTCTCTCTGGGAGAAAGAAAATTCCCAGTAGACTCTCTCACTTGGAGAGAGCTGATCATAGGCATGACCACATACCTCTTCTACCACGTGCTTGACAACCCGGTTCTTCAACTAGTTTTCAACTCAATTCCCACAATTTCAGTATAACAATAATGTAATATACCTCAAAAACTGTTTGAAAAAAAATAAAATTGCTTGTATAAATATCCTTGAATAGTTCAAGATTTAACCAAGTAAGCTTTCTATTATAAAGATTGAGTCTAAAAGTTTGCAAGAGTCCTTACTATCATTGACTGTCATTACCATTCAACTTAAATTTTTCTGATCGACAATAAGTGTTTACTCCTCATTTCAATGTTTATTTCAATTCCTGTAATTATAATTACTTTCTGATCTGTTTGTACCTATAACCATTACCACAGTCTTAACAACACAAACGAATTTGGGGGTTGATGGCCTAGGCCTCATGCGTTAGTCCATACACATAATCACACGATGAAAATGACCAAACAAACTTAGAGGTAAAAGTAGAGTATTAGTCTATAGTCCTTTGCGAAAAGTTTAAATATAAACAGACCCCTATAATTTATTTATTTTTCAAATATTCGGAGAAAGGATAGGGGTTAGGTAAGGCCTTCCAGTTAAACTCAGAGTACGAATATTTCATAATCCTTCGATCATATTCAAATTCACCTGCACCATTGGATTACAAGTACTGGGTCTCGTGCTTATTCCATATGCCCACTTGTTGTGACCACGGGCCTAGTCAAAATGCATTTTACACTTCGGCATTTTGACATTTCAGAAAGTCACAATCCTCGAAATGGAGCCAGATCAACGGTTCACAAAAATCCATAATCTGATCCCTTCTTTTCTTAATTGAATGGTTGACGAGATTTTCAGTGTTTTTCCCTTCGAGTCATCATGACTCCAACATTATAAAATATATGATCAAAAAATCTCCAAAGTGATCAGAAGGTTCACATAACCCACTGAGATGGAAGGTTGACGAGATTTTCGGAGTTTTTCCTTTCGGGTTTTTGAGACTCACAATAGTCCCTTTTGGCATTTCACGGTTTTATCATTCTTGTCATGAGTGTCCTTGACACCTACAACTCTCGGTATCCAAACTCCGGAATGGCGATTAAGTCATAGTTTCGCATTTCGTGATTTATCATTCTTGTCGTGAGTGTCCTTGGCAACTCCAACTCCCGGTATCAGAAACTCTGAAATTGATATTAAGTCGTGATTTCGGTATCGTTGATTAAGGGTAACCTGTTTTGTGATGGAAAAATCTATCGTTGGAAGTAAAACACCGCATCGGATGTTCATTTGTTTCAATTCCGAATGAGATATGTAATACTATTTTTAAAAGAATTATAGGGTTTCCCTTCTACCTACTTGTAATGGCAGACTGGTTATTTTATTGGTTTAATATACTAGTGCCATATTGGCTACTTCCTCGAAAGGATTTTGAAAAAGGAAAAATACTCGGCAATTACCGGCTATATGTGTATCTTATTTATAGTTGACTCCAGATCGTATGATGGTATATGAATTCAATTTGCACTTACTGTACTTGTGTTAAAGACTTTCCTTTTGAACTTTTAGGTGATTGTGTTGTTATTTACATAGTTAGGAATTTACTCAGGGGTATGTTTTAAGTTTTGGGATGTCCCTTCTTCATTGGGCCTTTGCGCCTGTCGTGATTAGTTCTGGTAATTAAACTGTGTTAATTCGATTCACTCCAATAATTTTCCAATATTTCAACCTATAACTTTTCATTAAACACCGGTTGATATAAAGATGTGTAAATGTTGTAGATGGTCTATAATAATTCTTGGTACTCACAAAGTAACTTTCATATTTTAAATATATATATATATATCTTAGTGGAAAAAACAAATGGAGGTCAATCGGGTTTCTGCGATTACAAATGCCAAATACAAAAACAAAAGACCATGTGGTTTGTTGAATCCCAAAATGAGAAAATGTTGTGGGCCCAACATTTTGGGGTTTCGGGGTTTACGAACACACGACATACAAACAAAATGAAAAATGAAATGATGAATTAAGAAATGTGATTAGGGTGTGGGACAATAATTTTGGGTTTCGGGGTTTACTAACTCCCGATGCAAAACACCGCACAACGTCAAACGCCAAATCGTGAAATCACAAAAAAGGTATGGGGCCCAACCAATATCAGGTTTCAGCGTTTGGTAATGCTTGATGCATGAACAACATACAACAGTAATCGATGAATCATTAAATTCGATCAGGCTGTGGGGCCACTTTGGGTTTTGGCATTTGCAAGAACAAAATAACCCCACGCAACTTGAACCAATAAACTCCGAAATGCCAAAAAAAATGAAAACATGAACAGAATTTACAAACTCAGTAAAATAAAACATAGAGTGACAAATTGAATTCAAAAATTGTTTCCAAGCTCATCCCTATTACAATTTCGACTCTGGTATTTAAACGCAGAAAATTGCCCCTTCAATCTCCTAAGAGATTTTAATCAAGGTGGTGATGGTGTTTTTTGGCCTGCAAAGGTTAAGGCGACCACCGTTTAAATTATGTAAAACAAAAATGTAATCGGTGGTTTAGTCCTCAAGTCTTGAAAGATCAAGATGGCCACTGATTCACCATTTGCACAGGTGGTGAAATGATTACATACTTACAATCTATACACTATGCAGTTTTCCATTTGCATTCAATATGTAGGTAAACTCAAATCTGCATCACAATTTACTTGTGGGGTTTTCGACTACGATGCTTTATCTTACTATAGTAGTAATCCAAACCATGGCACAAATATTCTTTAAGAATTGACTAATCATATCCTTCCAGCGAGTATACTTTTGGGAACTAGTATTCATAATAGTGATGAGAGGCAGCAATAGATAATCCTTTCCGAACTAGTAGAGAGACATTCTAGCAATAGAGAGACATTCTAGCAATTCCTAAGTTTGAAATAGGATTCATTCGATCTTTTTTCCTTAATATTATTTCTAACAGATACATTCTATCAAGTATGTAACCATATAACATTCAATCAGAGAAGGGACATAAATAACATATCTGAAATAATACATTGAAAGACAAAGGGAACAACCACGTTCCTCCCAACCATAGAACAGGGCAACCAAACTACTTTGGCGATATACCCCCTAGCCTGACCATGACTCCATGAGGGCGAACTTGGAAAATCTTGTCTTCATATATGTCCTACATATCCAACAGTTTTTCTCTTGCCTCACACTCAAGTAGTGCTCATAACAACAGGTAAATAAAAAATCTCCTTTCCCAGCATACTTGGCAGCATCTTGCCTCCTCTCATATGTTATTTATCATTTGCCCAGGTTTTTTCCCTCGCTTGGGAATTTTTTCATCTTTCTAAATACCTGATTTTTAGGGGTTTCCAATGGCCAAATCACTGATTTTCCACTTGTAATAATCATCCCACAGGTAGTTCCAACATGTTCCCCACTGATGGAGTCATGGTCAGCTAAATTTAACATCGTTGTTCCATTCGTCCTCCTGTAATCAATATAAAATATTTCGTTTCCATACAAGTGTCATAGTCAAATAGTTAGTTGGGTCAAATCAGGTGTCTGGCCAACAATCAAAATAATTAATTACAATAACCAAATTCGAAATTTGGAATTGGCATAAATGACAAAAAAATTCCAAATTCAAATTTACTAAAAACGGAATAAATTTCCAACAATTTTAAATGTCATTTCTTTTGGGGGGGGGGGTGTCACATCCTTTCCCCCTTCAGTAAAACACTATCCTTAGTGTTTGTTCCTTTCCTGGAACATGATTGGATGAGATTTCCACAAATCTCCCTC
>JZKD02S1611597.1:428495-457036 GCA_000966675.3 Picea glauca
TAATCATCCCACAGGTAGTTCCAACATGTTCCCCACTGATGGAGTCATGGTCAGCTAAATTTAACATGGTTGTTCCATTTGTCCTCCTGTAATCAATATAAAATATTTTGTTTCCATACAAGTGTCATAGTCAAATAGTTAGTTGGGTCAAATCAGGTGTCTGGCCAACAATCAAAATAATTAATTACAATTACCAAATTCGAAATTTGGAATTGCCATAAATGGCAAAAAAATTCCAAATTCAAATTTACTAAAAACGGAATAAATTTCCAACAATTTTAAATTTCATTTCTTTTGGGGGGGGGGGTGTCACATCCTTTCCCCCTTCAGTAAAACACTATCCTTAGTGTTTGTTCCTTTCCTGGAACATGATTGGATGAGATTTCCACAAATCTCCCTCCAACTCCCAAGTGGCTTCCTGAGGACTAAAGTGCTTCCATTGCACCTTTACCTGAGCGACGACTCTATTCCAAAGTGGTATTTCTCTCCGGTCTAGAATGCGCATGGGTTCCACCTAGAGCTCGCCTTCAGGTTCCACCTGCACCAAGTTCCAATCAATCCTATGAGTAGGGTCATGAATATACTTTTTCAGCAACAAAACATGAAATACATTATGAATTCTTAGATTAGTTGGAAGTGCAAGTTGATATGTTACGGGTCCAATTTGAGATAGTATCTTGAAGGGCCCACAAAACCTAGGTGCCAGCTTGGCACAATTCCCTAACTTCAACGATTTCTTTCGGGCTTTGACCTTCAAATAAACATGGTCTCCTACTTGAAATTCCAAGTGTCTTATTTTCTGATCTGCATAGCTCTTTTGTCTGTCCTGTGCCTCTTTCAAGTTTTGTTGTACCTTTCTTACCATGTTCTCCATTTATTAGAGCATATCCGGTCCAACCATGAGTCTTTCAGCCGGGTTATCCCAACTAATTGCAGTCGCACACTTTCCGCCATACAGTATTTCGAAAGGGCTCAACTTAGCCGAAGTTTGGTACCCATTGTTATATGCAAATTCTACCAAGTGCAGGTAGTCTTCCCACTTTCTTTGTTTTGTTCTTACGTACATGCGAAGCATATCCTCTATGATTTGGTTTGTTATTTCAGTCTGTCCATCCATTTATGGATGATAGCTTGTACTAAAATGCAAGTTAGTGTTTAGCCTTGCAAACAATTCCTTCCAAAAAGCGGATGTAAATTTTACGTCTCTATCTGAAATCACCATTTTAGGAATACCATGCAGTCTAAAAATTTGTTTCATGAATATTTCAGCAATGTTTATAGCTTTAAAAGTAGACTTTGTAGGAATAAAGTGTGCAGACTTACTGAGTTTATTGATTACAACCATGATAGAATCATTATGTTTCTGATTTTTAGGAAAACCTGTCATAAAGTCCAGTGATATAGTCTCCCATGCTAGATGTTGGTGCTTGACCTTAACCTGCTTACAATCTTGGCACCTAGCAAAGTATTCTGTTGTTTCGCCCTTCATACTAGGCCAAAAAAATAGTTTTCTAAGTGTTTTTATTGTTTTCTGGTAACCCGGATGGCCAGAATACAGTTTCTTATGCACTTCGTCCCAAATTGTTGATTTCAAATCTGTTGAATCTGGTATGTAAAGTCTGTTTTTAAGTCGTAATAGTCCTTTCTTGTCGATGCTTAGATCTAGTTTGTCAGAGTTGGCGGTACTGTTTGATAATTTTGTCATTATATTAGTGTAATTTATGTCGTTAATACCTGTCGTCCTTATTCTTTGTTCCAGATCACTTTCTTCCCTGTTGATGTTTATCTCAAATAACCCATGGACTCTTCTACTTAAAGCATCTGCTACTTTATTTTCCTTACCCTTGATATGTCTGACCTCGAAGTCAAATTTTCTCAAGAAGGCTAGCCACCTTGCTTGTCTTGCATTAATATCTGGTTGGTTAAACAGATATTTCACCCCGCTATTATCCGTCAATAGTAGGAATTTTCTACCCATTATATAGTGTCGCCACATTTTTAAGGCATGTATTACTGATGTTAATTCTAAGTCACGAGTGACATAATTTCGCTCGTGTTCTTTTAATTTTCGGGACTCTTAACAAATCACATGCCCTTCCTGAGTTAGGACACCACCTATTCCCTCTTTACATGCATCAACACAAACTGTGAAGTCTTTATCTGGGTCTACTACCTTAAAAATGGGTGCCGATGTCAATAATTCTTTCAGCTTGTTAAAGTTGTCTTGACACTTTTGCGACCAGTTAAACTTGGTTCCTTTCTTTTGTAGTGACGTGATAGGGTAGGCTATCCTGGAAAACCCTTCTATAAACCTGTGATAATATCCGGTGATTCCCATAAATGACCAGATATTTTCCACATCATTAGGTACTGGCCATTCCATAATGGATTTTATCTTTTTCGGGTCTACGACAATACCTTCTGAGGAAATGACATGTTCTAAATATTATATTTCTTTTTGATAAAAGTCACATTTGTCAAATTTTGTGTACAGTTTGTGTTTCCTTCATGTTTGCAAAACTATTCTTAAGTGTTCATCATGTTCCTCCTCCATCTTAGAATAGACAAGAATATCGTCAATAAATACTACTACGAACTTGTCTAAGAACTAACTGAAAATGTTGTTCATCAAGCACATAAATGTGGTTGGTGCGTTAGTGAGTCCAAAAGGTATGACTACAAACTCGTAGTGTCAATATCTTGTTTGAAATCTATTTTGTTTATGTCCTCGTCCTTTATCCTAACTTGATGATAACTAGATCATAAATCCAATTTTGAAAACATCTTGGCCCCACCAACTTGATCCAACAAATCATTTATCCTTGGTAAGGGGTTTTTGTTGTTAATGGTCACTTTGTTCAGCTGTCTATAATTAATACATAGTCTTAGAGTACCATCTTTCTTTTTCACAAAGAGGACTGACAGTCAGCTTGTCGACCATCTATGGCTGCATTTATCCGATGCAAGCTTCTGTCTGGTATAGTTTTGTCTTGAGCTGAAGGTGTCCCTTCAGACGAACTGTCTCCTTTTTTTGTTTCCGATATAGAATTCTTAGAGGCCCTTTTGCTGACTTTTTCGTCATGGTTATCATATTTTGGGATTTTCTTGGTTACTACACTACACATCAAGACTTCATTTATCTCTTGTTGTTCCTGCTGCACTTTCTTCAATTTTTCATTGTCGACCTTGAAAACCTGCAGTTCAACAATAACATTCCTCATTGTTTCCAACACCTTTGTGGGTGAGCTTCCATCATTGTTCTGTCTTGGATCTCCAGGAGGTCCTTGCTGTGGATTTTCTTCCATCCTGATTTCTGCACCCTCCTGAGCTACCATAATTTACAAAAACAGAAAGGGCTTTCTATTTGTAACCATAAGATTTATTAGTTTTACATAAATTAGAATAAATACTAAGCAACAAATCTGGCCCTGTTCAGGCCCAATGTTGTAGCTTTTTCTCTGATACCATATGTAATATACCTCAAAAACTGTCTGAAAAAAAATAATTGTTTGTATAAATATCCTTGAATAGTTCGAGATTCAAGCAAGTAAGCTTTTTGTTATAAAGCTTATGTCTGAAAGTTTGCAAGAGTCCTTACTATCATCGACTATCATTACCATTAAACTTGAAGTTTTCCGATCGACGATAAGTGTTTACTCCTCATTTCAATGTTTATTTCAATTCCTGTAATTATAATTACTTTTCGATCTGTTTGTACCTATAACCATTACCACAGTATTAACAACACAAACAACTTTGGGGGTTGATGGCCTAGGCCTCATGCGTTAGTCCATACACATAATCACACGATGAAAATGACCAAACGGACTTAGGTAAAAGTAGAGTATTAGTCTATACTCCTCTGCGAAAATTTTAAATATAAACAAACCTCTATAGTTTTTTTTTTTAAATATCTGGATACAGGATAGGGGTTAGTTAAGGCCTTCCGATTAAACTCAGAGTACGAATATTTCATAATCCTCCGATCATATTCAAATTCACCTACACCGTTGGATTACAAGTACTGGGTCTTGCGCTTATTCCATATGCCCACTGGTTGTGACCATGAGCCTAATCAAAATGCGTTTCACACTTCGACATTTCGACATTTTGGCAAGTCGCAATCCCCAAAATGGAGCCAGATCAACAGTTCACAAAACTCCATAATCTGATCCCTTCTTTTCTTAATCGAATGACTAACAAGATTTTCAGTGTTTTTCCCTTCGAGTCATCGTGACTCAAACATTATAAAATTCATGATCACAAAATATCTGATGTGATCGGAAGGTTCACATAACCCACTGAGATGGACAGTTGATGGGATTTTCAGAGTTTTGCCTTTCGAGTTTTCAAGACTCACAATAGCCCCTTTCGACATTTTGTGATTTTATAATTCTTGTCGTGAGTGTCCTTGACACCTCCAACTACTAGTATCTGAACTTTGGAATGGAGATTAAGTCGCAGTTTCGAATTTTGCGATTTTATCATTCTTGTCGTGAGTGTCCTTGAAACCTCCAAATCCCAATATCCGAAACTCCAAAATTGATATTAAGTCATGGTTTCGGTACCATTGATTAAGGGTAACCCATTTTGTAATGGAAAAATCTATCATTGGAAGTAAAACACCGCATGGGATGTTCATTTGTTTCAATTTTGAATGAGATATGTAATACTATTTTTAAAAGAATTACAGGGTTTCCCTTCCGCCTACTTGTAATGGCATATTGGTTATTTTGTTGGTTTGATATACTAGCGCCATATTGGCTACTTCCTCAAAAGGATTTTGAAAAAGGAAAAATACTCAACTATTGCTGGCTATATGTGTATCTTATTTATAGTTGACTCCAGATCATCTGATGGTATATGAATTCAATTTGCACTTATTGTACTTGTGTTAAAGACTTTCCTTTTGAACTTTTAGGTGATTTTGTTATTATTTACATAGTTAGGAATTTACTCAGGGGCATGTTTTAAGTTTCCGGATGTCCCTTCTTCCTTGGGCCTTCGCACCTCTCATGATTAGTTCTAGTAATTAAACTGTGTTAATTTGATTCACTCCAATAATTTTCCAACATTTCAACCTATAACTTTTTATTAGACGCCCGTTGATACAAAGATGTGTAAATGTTGTAGATGGTCTATAATAATTCTTGGTATTCACAAGGTCACTTCCGTATTTTAAATTTACATATATATATCTTAGTGAAAAAAACAAATGGAGGTCAATCGGGTTTCGACAATTACAAATGTCGAATACAAAAACAAAAGACCACACTGTTTTCCAAATCCCGAAATGAGAAAAGGTTGTGAGCCCAGCACTTTGGGGTTTCAGGGTTCATGATTTCAGGGTTTACAAACACACAACGCACAAACAAAATGAAAAATGAAATGTCGAATTGTGAAATGTGATTAGGGTGTGGGCCAATAATTTTGGGTTTCAAGGTTTACTAACTCTTGATGAAAAACACTGCACAACGTCAAACATCGAATCACAAAATCATGAAAAAGGTATGTGGCCCAGCCAATATCGGGTTTCAAAATTTGGTAATGCTTGATGCATGAACAACATACAACGTGTTATAACCCTATAATTCATAGGACCATCTGTTGCCTGGAAAATTTTCACTAAGGATGTATTTTGGTTTGCAAATAATATTTCATTTCTGCAAATTATTTTCAAGGAAACGAAAAGAAAATAAAATTTGTCATTGTTGACGCTGAGTGGTGTTTCCTAACCCCATGGAGACAAAATCAAGGGAAGCAGTGCACAAAACCCACAAAAATCACTAAGCCTAAGTTTTTTCTACATTCGTGCCTGGAGAATAAAAAACGTGCTTAGATCGACAGTCGATCTAGCCGCGCATAGATCAACGACTGACAGTGGATTTCGGACCCCCTCAACTGTTCTTCTATTAATGGTGGGGGGGTTCTGGAATGATAACTAACAATTGCGCACAGATCTATGGTCATCATGACAACACGTAGATGGATGGTCTACAAGCGATTTCGGATCCCCTCGATCGTTCTACCTTTAACGAGAGGTGGGGGTCCGGAATGGTTGTATTTCTTAAACCACCCTCAGATAGGTGTCCTATCCATAGGCCAATGGACCCCCCCCCCCTTAAAACCTCTTACCACCTCAAGGGGTGTCCAGAATACCACCCTTCCTAAACAAAAAATGCTTTCGCAACATTTTGACCAGTCTTCTTCCGAAGCCAATTCCGGGAAAATGAAAACGAATTTTTTAAAAATCGAGAGAGATTTTTATCCATAACAGTCTGAAGAACAAAACCCTCTCTCAGTGTTTTCACAAGTTCCATGAGCATGGATAGTCGAAGTTGTCTTTCAGCCTCATTTTTCAGATTTTTGGTTTTCCTGTTACAGTCACGATCTTGTGGCAGCTGTTACAGCAAGATGGAGGTGAATTTGGTGAATCCAAAGGAGGTTTATGGCCAAAACATGCCCATATACAATAACCTCCTTCAAGTTGTTTCCCAAGTGTTAGTGTTGAAGAGAAACAAATATCTGTTCGGACCCCTGTTTTGCATAAATTAGGCTCGTCTTTCATGGCGGACAGTTCTAGATTTTTGGTGATTTCTTGCTATTTTTGGCCGAGGTGGTTGAATTTGACCCCGGGAACCTGAGGAGAGTATTTTTTATATATTTTATGTTATCAAAAAGAGGTGGAGGAGTCAAAGGACCATGATTTAGTTTTTTTAAAGTAGCTCATTGAGCTTTCTATACTTTCATCAATTCAATAACACAGTGTTATGCTGCAGGATTTTTGTGACTATTTCGACTGGTGATGTGCATCCCTCTTTGTAATTTTGTTTTCTCTTTTATCATAATTAATATCTACTTCTAAATTATTCTGAGAATATTAAGAACATAATTGGTTTTAATGTACCCTCTGTCTTTGGCTTGGTATAGTTTTTTATGTTTTCCACTGAAGATTAAACTCAGAATTCTTAGTTGCTCTCTGTTTAATTGGATTTCTTGACCTGTTCTGTCTCACCCATTTCATTTCAATTAAAGGATCTAATGAGTTTTCTACCTTGCACTGCAAATATTAGCCTGTTGACATGGATTTTTGATCATTCGTTGCAGTGACTCCATATCCCATGGTTTCTCTTCTCTACCCATACCCAATTCCTAAAAAACAATCCTATGTTCTGTGTAAGTAGCCTAACATCTATTCAAACAAAGCTATATCACATAGAGAGATACCTCACTCAGTCTTGGAGGGCTAGATCTAGGACTCGAAGTGGTTTTTATGTTGCCTCTGTGACTACCTCTATAGCCTTGGGAAAATTACAGAGCGCTAACAGAATGGCGACTCCACTGGGGAACTTTCTCCAGTAGTACACTCCAAAGTTCCAGATCTTATCACTGATGGTGGACAGTTACCAAACACAAGAAGGTTGAGATCATTCACCTGGCGACTCCAAATTAGCTCCAGAAAGTGCCAAATCAAAGACTCCACTGGAGGAAGAACCTAAAGCATGGCCAAGCAGCCTAGAAAGACCAGATATTCAAGCTCAAATTACATTCAAGACATCTTTGGTTTTATCTACAATTATGTTTTTCTTATTCTAAGCCTAATCAAAAGTATATTGTTGAATATTACATTGACCATCTATTAATTGATGAGCCTCAAGAGATCATATCCCCAATTGTAAGTTATGTACATACTCGTACACCTGTGCACATCCCAGATGCACCTGTAGAAGTCCTAGTGAGACATAAGCCTCCTGGTTTATCTCCTACTCTTGCTAAAGATCCAGATGGTTGTAAGCATCTTGCTTCACCTCCTGTACCTGCCAAAATCCCAGATAGATACAAGCCCCTAGATTTGCCTCTATCCTCCATGACTTCCCTGCAAATTACACCAATAATCTACCCAAGTTTGATGTAGAGAATGCCAATATTACTGTTGAAAAGAATATCCAAAGTATTGAGTATTTTCTTGACCTCTTTGAGGTATAGGATGATGATGTCTGCATCAGAATGTTTTCCCTATATTTTCAAGGTAAATTTAAGAACTGGTTTAAAAATCTCCCAGCTGCAAGCATTAACAATTTCCATCAGTTTGTGCAAGCTTTCCTAGATCGGTGGGTGATCATGAGAAATGTCTTTTTCATCCTAGAAGAATATGACCATTTGAAAAGATAGCCAGGGGAAACAGTACAACAGTTTTCAGCAAGGTTCAATAAGGTACATCATGAAATTCCTGTTGATATAAGGCCACCCCCAGGATCAACTCACTTGCATTTCCCGGATGCCTTTGATCCTGAGATGGAATTCCAATTAAGAGAAAGGAACACTGCAACTCTCGAAGAAATGCAGAACATTGGAATTGATGTGGAGGCCAACTTGTTGATCAAAAGGTCAAAGCTAAAGAACAAAGAAAAGGAGGAGTTGAAGTCATCAGAAGCTAAACTGGACATTTTGGCCAGTGCCAGGGAAGAGATGATTCAGAGGATCAATAGGAAAGATGCGCTTATTTTCCAAAGACATCATGTTCCATTGATTTCAGATAAAGAAAAGGTTCCCAAACATTTTGTTTCTCATCCTTGGTACCATGGTTTTCCTAATGATTCTTTCATGTATTCAATTCACAATACAATTTAAGATGAAGTTCCAACTCATATTGTTGAAGAGCCATCAACTGATATGATGTGCATGTTTGATGAATTTTCTTATTGGAATAATCTACCCAAGTGTGATCAGTATGATGATGATCATGAGGCTGAAATAGATGTTGATTGTTCAAAGAAACCAATAGCATGTCATTGGCAGGAAGAAGATCAATTACAACTCAGATATGACAATCAACCTCTACCCAACAATCATGACAGCGATGAGAAAAATGCAGAAAATTTCAAAGTAAGGGTAAAATCTTTTCCCTTATGTTTCTCATCTTTTCAATTTCTGAAAAGAAATGTTAGGCAAGTTGTGAATAGTGAAGACAATTTTTTTTATGATGAGTCAGTAGAGGATGTCATTGATGACATGGGATCTATTTTAGACCCAAAATCATAGTCACTATTTTCCCTTGATTTTCAAAGTCTAGATGGAAGTCCAGAGCTCGAAACAAGATTTGAAACAGTGGAATGTAATTTTGTCCCATTAGATTATAATTCATTTCAAATTTTGAAGGAGACTCTTGAGAAAGTGTTGAAGGATAAATAAATAAAAAGTCAGGAAATTTCATTTGAATCAATGTAGCAGTCTTGTCAGTCTTTTCAGGATCCAATAGTTGATCGATTGGATGACCTGTGTGGTCAAAATCATTCTTCATTCGTCGGTCATGAGCTAAAAAGTTGTTATGATATTGACATGATCAGGTAGTCAGTTACAGGGGTGTGCTCAGTAGAAGCATCCTTTCAGAACCCATCAGAAAAGTTGTAGCCATGTCTGAAATTTCATGAGGATGCAAGTAACACAACGACAACATCAAATCATGAATTTGAGTTGGTTAAATTTGAATATCCAGTAATAGGTCAAGTTTATCTTGATCGAATGGCTATTTATATGGAGAAATTGTTTATCACAGAGACAATGCATTTCTAGTTTTTCTATTATATGTCGTGATTATCAAGCCCCTTATGATGAAGATCATGATGGAAAGCATTTCATGGTGTCTATGCAAGTTCTATTTCTGATATTGATTGAAAAAATTGAAAGAGTAGAGCTAGTAAAGAAGCTACTTGATTGGCTTCATTGGAATTTTTGTATTATTTGATTTAGCATGATTTTTAGTAGTATAGGGTGGGTAGGAGAATGTGAATAAGCTCAACATTCCGAGCATCTCTTTTTCAAAAGTGTTCATTTTGGTTTGGTTTCAGTTGAAAGATCAAAATAGGTACTGGTTGCAGAATAATTTTGGGACCATCTCGATGAATAAAGTACTGGTCTACATATACAGAGTTCAGTGGTTCTTGACACCTCCCAAAAGATATTCCATCCCCAGGTGGAGCCACTGTTATAACCCTATAATTCATAGGATCATCTCTTGACTAGAAAATTTTCACTCTGGATGTATTTTGTTTTGCAAATAATATTTCATTTCTACAAATTATTTTCAAGGAAAGGAAAAGAAAAAAAAATTCATGATTTTTGACGCTGAGTGGTGTTTCCTAACCCCATGGAGACAAAAGAAAGGGAAGTAGTGCAAAAAACCCACAAAAAGCACTAAGCCTAAGTTTTTGTTGCATTCGTGCCTGGAGAATAAAGAACGTGCTTAGATCGACGGTCGATCTAGCCATGCGTAGATCAATGACTGACAATGGATTCTGGACCCCCTCGACTGTTCTTCTTTTAATGGTGGGGGGGGGGTCCAGAATGGTGACTAACAAGTGTGCACAGATCTACGATCATCATGAAAATGCGTAGATGGATGGTCTACAGGAGATTCCGGACCCCCTCAATTGTTCTACCTTTAACGAGAGGGGGGGGGTACGGAATGGTTGTATTGCTTAAAACACACTTGGACATGTGTCGGCTCCACAGGCCAGTGGACCCCTCCCCCCCCAAAAAAAAAAAACTGCTTACCACCTCAGGGGAGGTTCAGAATACCACCCTTCCTAAACAAAAACCGCTTTCGTAGCATTTTGACCAGTCTTCTTCCGAAGCCAATTCCAGCCAAATGAAAACATTTTTTTTTAAAAACAAGAGAGGTTTTTCTCCGTAACGACCTGATGAAAAAAAACCTCTCTCAGGTTTTTCACAGGTTCCATGAGCAGGGAGAATCGAAGCTGCCTTTCAGCCTCATTTTTTGGATTTTTAGTTTTCTTGTTACAGTCCTGATCTTGCGGGAGCTGTTAAGTCGAGATGCAAGTGAATTTGGCAAATCTAAAGGAGGTTTTTGGCTAGCACATGCCCATATACAATAACATCCTTCATTTTTTTTTCCCAGGTGTCAGCGTTGAAGACAAACAGATATCTGTTCAGACCCCTTTTTTGCATAAATTAGGCCCATCTTTCATGGCGGACAATTCCAGATTTTTGGGGATTTCTTGCTATTTTTGGCCGAGGTGGTTGAATTCGACCTCGAGAACCTGAGGAGAGTCTTGTTTATATATTGTATGGAATCAAAAAGAGGTGGAAGATTCAGAGGACAATGATTTAGTTTTTGTAAAGCAGTTCATTGAGCTTTCTGTACTTTCATCAATTCAATAATACAGTGCTATGTTGTAGGATTCTTATGACTATTTCGACTGGTGATGTGCATCCCTCTTTGTAAATTTGTTTTCTCTGTTATCATAATTAATATCTTCTTCTGAATTATTCCAAGAATATTAAGAACAAAATTTGTTTTAATGTACCCTATGTCTCTGGTTTGGTATAGTTTTTAATGTTTTCCACTGAAGATTAAACTTAGAATTCTTAGTTGCTCTCTGTTTAATTGGATTTCTTGACCTATTCTGTCTCACCCATTTCATTTAAATTAAAGGATCTAGTCAGTTGTCTACCTTGCCCTGCAAATATTAACCTGTTGACATGGATTTTTGATCATTCATTGCAGTGACTCCATAGCCCATGGTTTCTCTTCTCTGCCCATACCCAATTCCCAAAAACAAATCCTATGTTTTGTGTAAGTAGCCTAACATCTATTCAAACAAAGCTATATCACATAGAGATATCCCTCTTTGAGTCTTGGAGGGATAGATCGAGGACTCGAAGTGGTTTTGATGTTGCCTCTGTGACTGCCTCCGCAGCCTTGGGAAAATTACAGAGCGCTAACACAATGATAATCACCGAATCATGAAATTCGATCAAGCGGTGGGGCCACTTTGGGTTTCAGTGCTTGCAAGAACAAAAGAACTCCATGCAGCTTGAACCAATCAACTCCAAAATTCCGAAAAAAATGAAAACATGAATAGAGTTTACAGACTCAGTAAAATAAAACACAGAGTGACAAATTCAATTCAAAAATTGTTTCCAAGCTCATCCCTATTACAACTTTGACTCTAGTATTTAAATGCAGAAAAGTGCCCCTTCAATCTCCTAAGAGATTTTAATTAAGGCGGTGATGGTGTTTTGTGGCCTGCAAAGGTAAAGGCGGCCACCGTTTGAATTATGTAAAAAAAAAATGTAATCGGTGGTTTAGTCCTCGAGTCTTGAAAGGTCAAGATGGCCACCAATTCACTGTTTGCACAGACGATGAAATGCTTACATACTTACAATATATACACTATGCAGTTTTCCATTTTCATTCAATATGTAGGTAAACTGAAATCTGCATCACAATTTACTTGTGGGGTTTTCAACTACAACACTTTATCTTACTACAGTAATAAGCCAAACCACAATACAAATCTTCTTTAAGAATTGACTAGTCATATCCTTCCAGCTAGTATACTTTCAGGAACTAGTATTCATAATAGTGATGAGAGGCAACAATAGATAATCCATTCCATACTAGTAGAGAGACATTCTAGCAATTCCTAATTTTGCAATAAGATGCATTTTATCTTTCGTCCCTAATATTCTTTCTAACAAATACATTCTATCAAGTATGTAACCATTTAACATTCAATCAGAGAAGGGACATAAATAACATATCTAAAATAATACACTGAAAGACAAAGGGAACAACCACGTTCCTCCCAACCATAGAACAGGGCAGCCAAACTACTTGCCCGATTCACCCCCTAGCCTGACCATGAATCCATGAGGGCGAACTTGGAAAAGATTCTCTTCATATATGTCCTACAACTCCAAGAGTTTTTTCCCTTGCCCCACACTCAAGAAGTGCTCATAACAACAAGTAAATCAAAAGTCTCCTTTCCCATCATACTTGGCAATGTCCTGCCTCCTCTCATATGCTATTTATCATTTGCCCAGGTCTTTTCCCTCCCTTGGGAATTTTCGCAGCTTTCTAAATCCCTGATTTTTAGGGGCTGCCAATGGCCAAATCATGGATTTTCCACTTGTAATAATTAGCCCAGAGGTAGTTCCAACATGTTCCCAACTCATGGAGTCATGGTCAGCTAAATTTAACATGGTTGTTCCATTTGTCCTCCTCCAATCAATATAAAATATTATGTTTCCATACAGGTGTCATAGTCAAATAGTTAGTTGGGTCAAATCAGGTCTCTGCCCAACAGTCAAAATAATTTATTACAATTACCAAATTCAAAATTTGGAATTGCCATAAATGGCAAAAATTTTCCAAATTCGAATTGACTAAAAATGGAATAAATTTCTAGCAATTTTAAATTTCAATTTTTATTTTTTTTTATTTTTTTTTGGGGGGGGGGGTTTGTCACAAATAACAACAACATATTTTGGTTAACTCACAGGTCACAACAGGAACATGAAAATTGGGTGTGGATGTCCAAAAAACCACAATAGGCCACCAAGACACATCATGACTTAGGTAATACCCGTTTTAGGATACATGAAAACCAATCTACCCAGAGGTCGAACATAGATTCAATGGTTCAGAAAAAGGTTGCATCGAATTCTAACGAAAACATCACAGTCTTCAAGTTTTAGAGACGTGTGCATGAATATTCCAAATGTCCAATACAAAGGCCACATGATTCATGGAAATACACTAGTTGGCTTCATGGTTGTCATTTTCAGGGTGCGTGATGAGCAAATTAAGCATAGGTCGATGATGGAGGCCAAACGCATAGACCAGATGGAATTCATGGTTTCAGAAAGCTGATGACATAATGGAGGATGAACCCCTATCACGACTCAATTCTTGGGTTAAATTGCATGTGCTTGGGCCGACACATGTCTCCCATGAAGCTACATTCCCTCCATCAAGTGTGTGTTAAATTTTTCACACGTTGGAGCTTCATGTGTTGCCTCAACCAGGACTTAGGATAAAAACATGTTTGTCACACAACTTTGGAATAATAATAAAATATTATTCTCAAGGACTTAAGCCCTTAATATTAGCCCATCTTTCTAAACTTTCAGCCCCTTTACCCTTACCCACCCTGTGGATGATTAGTCCCCCATCACTCTTTCTTCGTGGTCGGTCTGCATGCAATAATGTTTAATATTTATTAATGTTCTTTATATTACATATACAAAAATAGGATCTTGGCCTTTAACACTTAGGCTCTCTATCCTAATAAACACATAAGCCCACCAACTTATCAATACTTGGATCACCAGCCTACAAAACATGATTTAAAATTCACAAACATGATTACAACAGGGCTCATCCTTGGGGATATTACAGTCTCCATCCTTCATCCTCAGGTTATATAGATTCTTCTATATGAACAATTTATTTACCATGGAATTAGACTGATACAAGTTCCCTAACTTATTCCATAACTCCTTGATTGTAGCTTCCTCTCACACGTTCAGTAATATTGAATGTCAGAGACACAATCATATTGTGTTCTTTGCCTCCTGATCCAAAATTTTCCATTCATTTGTTGACGTTCCTGTAGGTGCAGTACTTGGATCCATATTTATCGACTGATCTATGTATAGCAATAGATATTCTATCTTGAGCTTCCACAGCTCAAAAATTTTCTGACTAAATTTCTCTATCTCTATTTTTGAACTGCTCTCCATTTATTTTCACTTGAAGAATCAATACTGTAGATATCCCATTGTAAAAAGGCTTATCACAGTCTTGAGCCAAACCCTTGACCACAAAGGTCTCCCCCTAAAACCAATAATTTATCTGATACTAAATGTAGATTTTAGCCTTGTACAATATTTTACTGCAAACATATTTTCAATAAAATAATATAAAATATGCAATGGAAAATTCACAGATTACACATAGTATTTTCCCCTGGAAATCCAAGCCGAGAAAGCTAACATATTATATATTCATTCAAATCATACATTATTTACAATACAATATACATATAGGAGACAAAAACATCCAAAACTATAATCAAATGACATGGATTAGTCAAAAACCCTAATTCCTTAACCGGAAATATAAAGCATCAGCGAAAAACCATGTGCCAAAAAACCACCCAAAAATGGACATCAAAACCGGTAATATTTTTTTTTAAACGAACACTAGTTCTAGTCATGCAAAGAATATCACACATATCCAGCATGATTGGCATGTAAAAATGATAGTTGGCATAAAAATCTATCTTCATATATTCATAGGCTCATCTCGTGGTGACCTATTGTAGAGCGTTTATGTGCAACATCAGCTCAGGTTGGTTGGAATGTACGACATTCGTAGCAAGTCAGTGATGTTTTTTTATTAGGATAAGTTATCTATGTGTCATATATTTTTATTGTGTTAAGTTGTGCTTATTTAGTGTTTATTGTTGAGTAAATATTTTAATGATGTGTAGGTTAATGTGAAACTTTAATTTTAATATATACACATTTTATTTCTTGTATGCATGAGCTTTGGTTCCACTACATTTTTCTTGTTTTAATTAATAATTGTATTAAAGTTCAAAATTTTCCCAGGAATCTAAATTTTTAAGGTATGTAGGCATGGGCACAATGTCGGTTGAGGTTCTCGAGATATATGGGATAACTCAAGGGATGGGAAATTAATAATTAGTAGAGGTTGAGCTAGAGGTCACCTTGGCGGCCAAACAATTTTCTTGAAAATACCAAAAATTAGAATATTTGGGAATTTTTTCATATGTGATGACATGGAGGACATGTGGAAGTCTTGTGTCAAATGAAATGGACTATCACAAAGTAATATTTATAGATTGAGTATATGGACATGGTGGTGAGACTGAGTGGGTTTATAGTACATGAGTGACAATCCCACAAGTGATTTCGATGCCACAACAAAAAGGTGCTTTGCGGGACTTTCGATTTGTTGTCTTGGAGCGCTTTCCCAAAACCATGCAGCCATTCAAAGGTTAATATGTGGTATGAAGGTGGTAAGTGTTTAGGGTAATTTTTAATCATTACATGTTCCATGCTATTCAAAATATTGCAATTAATGACAACCACCGATCTTATCTCCTTCTCCACCACTTGATCTGGTGCACCATAAGTTTTTATGGTTTAAGGTGGGGGAATATCGGTATCCCATAGAATATCTCAACTGTAAATATGATATTTGTGATTGGGGATATGTTCACCTAGGTTAAAGGTATGGGATGGGACCCTCCTATCCCATTGACCATTCTGCGAATTCCATGTGGATCATTGGGTCGAAGTGGGCCTCAAGGAAAAGAAAAAGGGAAAGAAAGAAGAGGAGGAAAAAAGAATGGGAAGAGAGGAGGATGATGAGGTAGGGAAAATGTGGTTGGAAGGATGAAATAGAATCACCTCAAGGTTCCATATCAACAACTACGTCGACATATTCCCACATAAGAAGACAGTGCCATGTCTTAAAAAAAAAAAAAAAAACTTAAGTCTACTGAGAAGTTTTTATTTTGGATAGAACATGAACATAATAACCAAGTATGAGATGAAAAGTTTTGGGGATATCCATATTTAGGAGGATTACATAAGTGCCAATCATGGCCATTTCTCAATGATGCACCAATTCGCCACAATTTGCAAATTAGTGATTTTCGAAGAATAGATTGATACTCTTTGACATAGCCTCTATTTATAATGACATTTTTACAGTGAGATAGGAAAGGTGCCATGAAAATTCCCAATGTATATTTTCACTAAATTCCAATGGGTTTTGAGTGGATTTGAAGAAATATTAAAAAATCCACTATTTGAGGCCACCATTTAGGTATTTTTGTGATTCTCAGAGGAAAAGGGACCCCATCTCACAAAACTAGAAAAATACAGTTACTCAACATTTTACCTTCTCATCAATCTAGACAACTTTTCCCTAGTAAATATTTTCTAGAAGTGCTCATTTTGGGAGTTAGCTAGTTTTGCTAAAAATTCTAAGTCTCGAGAAAATGTACAAAGGGACAAATTTTTTCTTTCCATTTTGTTGTAGAATTTTACTAGAGAAACATATTGATGATATGAAATTTTTTATGATCTCACCATCACTAATTTTATTAGTGTTTAATGAATAATTATTTTTGGTTCCCGACATATTTTCTTCTGCAAAGGATACAAGTTGGCCTCCTAGTTAAATTGAACCAATGGAGAAAGTGCACAAATTGGGTGAAAATGTATTTTTTTCCAGAAAACCATAACTCCCATGTTATATATCACATTGGGGAATAAGAATACTCATTGGACATATAATTTATATGGTAATAAACTTGAAGGATTACAATATAGAGAAGTGTGATAGGATTCTTCATAAATTGAGAATAAAAAGGACCTATAGTATTAATTGACAAATTTTTCTAATATGCATAATTTATAATAGCAATGATTGCTTGCACATTTTGCAGAATAAGGGGTATGAGCAGATCAAGTCATGCCCATCAAGTCAAGCCCAATATTTCATATCATATATATGTTGGATGCACAAAGATCCTACAACCATGAAAGACAAGACAAGGGACAACATATTTGTTTGGGTAATGAAGGGATATAATCTATTGGACATGGGAGTAGGGTGGAGCCAATAGAGTTGGTAGAGAATATGGGAATTATAAGAGTTTAATTACATAGTTATAGATATGATAATTAGAATATAGTAAGAGCCAAATAGTAACAAAATCAAATAAATACTTATTTGCTTCAAATCCCAAACCAACTGCAAAAACAAATAAAGAATTTGTTGGGCTCGAGACATGAGGAAGAAGGAAGACCTCATGAAAGGAGGGATAAATATACATGATCCTAACATTTAAGAAGTTCTACTAGATCTCAAAGATGGACTACTCACCTACTCATTCTTCCAGGAATTTTTATGCATCTAAAGATTAAAGAAGAGCCCAAAAGTATTCCTGATTACTCATTAAAGAATAAGATATCAATCATACATCTTACAAGAAGAGATTAGGAACATTAAGGCACCAACCTTTGATGTTCATAACAAAATTGGATATGGTGTTGAAACTTGGTTTCTTATCATTATATATTTTTTTAGTTGCATAGCTACTCATCTAAACTAGAAGCCAATATTTCCATATACCATTTACATGGAAAATCTTCTATGTGGCAGGTCTATTTGAAGCAAGTCAAGTGGGTATGTGGGATTTATAAAAGTGGAAAAGGTGAAAATGCAAAGGTTATTAAGTGTATTTACATCTTTTTAAAAGGAAAAAATTCAATTTTATCAACCTAGGACTTTGGAAGAGAACATTAGAAAGGTCAAGTACCTATATGAACAAGGGAAGGGAAGAAAAACCTTTTATAAAACTTCAAAGCATAAGAAGAAGGATAAATAGGACCAGAGATGGAATGGATTCAAACCTTATCTCAATAGAAATAGTCCTCATACATATCAACAAAATCATTCTACGAAGGATGAATCCAAAATGGAATAACCCTTGGGAAAAAATGGAAGGCTTCCACTGAAATGTTGGGGATGTAATGAATATCAACTGTATAAATATTTCCCTCATAGAGAAGATGAAATAAGGACATTGCACCAAATTTAGGAAGCTACTATAGTGGACGACATGGAAAGAAATATTCTAAGTATATATGCATCTCTGGAAGACTGACAAGAAGAACATCAATCCAAAATGATTGAGGTGGAAGGTAAGGTTAAAAATCATATTGATGTTATTTTAATTGATTCAGGATCAAGTTATAGTTTCATTGATCCTAAACTAGTGAATACATTTCAGTTGATGAAAAGTAAGCTTGAAATATCAGGGTTGGTTCAGATAGCCACTGGGACCAAAATAAGGATCAATGAACTTGAGAGAGGTTATCCAATAGAACTTAATGGGGTGAACATAAATATCTATATGAATATAATACTATTAGTATCTTATGATATAAAATTTGGAATGGACTGGTTGGAAAAGCATCATGCTATCCTAGATTTCCATAAAAAGGAATTTACATGTCTTGATGAAGAAGGAAAGCAGAGCATTCTAGAAGGAATTCGAAGACCGATATCTATAAGGGAAATTTCAACTTTACAAATGAAGAGATGTTTTAGGAAATGATGTCAATTTTATGTATCTCATGTTGAAGAGACAAACAATACCAAAGGACCAAGTCTTGAGGATTTTCCATTATTGTAGGATTTTCAAGAAATATTAGGATTTCCACCAAAGAGGGATATAGGTTTCTCTATATAGTTAGTGCCTGGAACCTCCATAGTATCTAAGACTCATTACATAATGAGAACAACATAACTAAAATAATTACAAATATAAATACAAGAATCATTGTTGAAGAAAGGGTACATACATTGTTAATCCCTAGACAAATCCCAATGTAAAACCCTAGCTATTGTCTTATATTGATATTGTTATATTAATATTTTTGGATAGACCCTTTAATCATAATTTTACCCTTTGTATCCTATATATACACTAAGGAGACATAGTTTTAGAATGAGCTCATCTCATTCTTGTATATTTCTTCTATTGTAAAAGGAGGTTTCCCCCTTGAATATGTTTATATTTTATTATTTTACATATTTCTCAATGTGTGGATCTTATTCTCTTTATATGTTCAATATATTTTGGTAATTGTTTTGTAACATATGGTATAAGAACTATGATCATAAGGTTTTTCTCCTTCAATCAAGACATATTGGAATTTTCATTATAAATTTCTTTATGGGAAGTTTCAAAAACAAAAATTTGAGGATATTGAGGATAAATATCAAGGTATAGGTGGTGATAATTTCATTTCATGGTTTTTAATAATTAAGGACATATAGCCTATGGAATATAGGGTTTCTCACTAATCCTGAAATTAGTTTTAAATGAGTCTTCTTGCAATTTTAGCTAAAACTTTTTTTATCTGAGGTTGCAGAGAGATAAGTGATACCTAGTAGAAATATTAGGGCATAGGTGGTAAAAATGTTATTTTCTGGTTCATTTCACTTTCATATATATAGTATATGGAATATAGGGTTTGTGACTAATCCTGAAATCAATTTTAAAAGAGTCATCTTGGAATTTTCACTATAATTTTTTTTTTCAGTGAAGTTTTAGATTCCAAAATTTTGGAAATCTCAGGGAAACACATATATTTATGTTTGTAATTATTTTTACATTTTGAATCATTATAATCTATGAGATATATATTCTGGAGATCTTGTGGAATTTAGTGTTTTTACTAATCCCAAAATTAGTCTCAAACAAGTCATTTGGGAATTTTTGCTAGAACTTTATTTCGGTGAAGTTTTAGGCTATGGATGTTTCAAGATTTTAAGAAGGAATATAAAATTAAAACAACAAAAAATTGGTCATATTATATCAAATTTAAAAGATACATCAAGGTAAATATTGGCCACAGAGACAATCTCCAAATTAGGGTTTGAAAGGTATGTAACTTACAATTGGCATATCTTTTGATTGGAAGATATATTTTTGGTGATTCAAAATTTGTGATAAAGAGGGAAAAGAGGAGTATTATTATTTTTTCGCTTGGATACAAAGGGTTCTCCCACAATTACTTCACCAACTAAATCTATAGAGAGCTCAACCATGATTGAATAAGAAAGAGAGGGAAATTTTCACTAGATGAAACATATGGAAAAGAAGATGGATAAAAATAATGAATAAATGGAAAAGAATATGAAAATATTGATGGATAAAAAGAAATATAAAGTGAAAATTTTAATGGATCAAAGGACAAATTCTGTGAATGAAAGGATAGATTAAATAAATCAAAACATGGATAAAATGTTGTAACAGTAACAAAAATACATCTTACATACCATGGATGAGATATTCCCTAAAGGAGATATCAAGATAAAATGAAATCATGAAAATGTGGAGGAAATAAATATTGAGTCCCATAATCATGATTATTCATCACTTCAAGATCCGGATCATTGGGGGTTCTGAATGTTGCACCAAGGAACTACTTAACTCCCAATATTTATATGAGGGAATTTGATGGAAAATATAATATAACATGGATATTATATATGAAGAAATTATTTTATCTATACCAAGTGTGAACTTTACAAAGGGTATCCCTTACATATTTGTATTGAAAGCCTGATCAATTTGTTTGGTATTAATGGTTTTGTGAATGAAAAAAGGATTAGATTATCTCTTGTCCAATTTTTATGGTTGAATTTATGGTACATTATGGGGACATTAAGATCAACACATTCTTTATTAAATTGATAACTCTTCCAAAAAAAGGTACAATTACAAATAACATTCAACAATTCCAAAATATCAGTCTGAGGGTAAAGAACATTCAAAAGGATAATTTGTTAGATCTCTTTATAGGCACTTTGAAGGAGAACATTCAACATGAACATGAGGTGCATATTTTTTAACCTAAATCCCCAGAGAATTATTTTAGTATGGAAAGGAAGTGGAAACTAAAAATATGGCTAATAGAGGGGTGATCGCTAACTGCTATAGAGAGAACCATGTTCCCTCTCCTAACATCACTCAACCAATAATGTTGACACCTCAACAAATGGATGAAATAAGAGAAAATGGACTATGTTTCAATTGTGATAGAAAGTACACTAAGGGGCATAAATATGTTGAGAATAAATTATTATACATAAACTATGAAGAGGAAGAAGATAAAGAATTGGAAACGTCACAAGATATAGAGCTAGAAGAGACTAATCCAACCATATATTGTCCTGCATTCATTGGAATTAGTACTACTCAAACCCTCAAGATATAAGTATATATAAAAATAAATAGGTAACAATGTTGATTGATTCCGGTAGTACCCATAAGTTCATCAATTACAAAATATCAATTTTTCTCATCTGATCTATATTTCCAACAACAAAGTTTCAAGTAATGATTCTAGATGGAGGTGTCATAAATTTTTCAGGGAAGTGCCATAGTATTAATCTCAATATGGAGGAATATTTATTGGATAGTCCTATAATTTCCATCCAAATGGGTGGTTTTGATGTTGTATTAGGGTTCTAGTGGTTATAATAATTCAGAACAATGACCCTAAATTTTCAAGATCTTTTCATGATATTTTCCTTAGAAATCAATGAAATTGAGCTCATGGTTCAATGGAAACCCTCTAAACTAAATACGTTCTAACAACTTGGAAAAATTATTCAGAAAGGGACACCATGATGTTATTGCACAATTGTGCTCAGTAGATGTTGAAACATCTATCCTATACTACAATGGATCTCCAAAATGATATGAACAATCATTCCAAGGTATTTGGAGATATGCCTAAGGGTATTACACCTACTAGAGACCATGAACATGATATTCATTTGAAACTATGAAGTGTACCATCTAACATTAGGCCTTACAAGTACCCATATGCAATAAAGAGTGATATTGAGCATATTATTCAAGAAATGTTAGAGGACGACATCATTCAATCTATCCAATGTGATTTCTATTCACTAGTGGTGATGGTTACAAGGAAACATGGTTCATCGAGTTGTTGATCCACACTTTTTTTATCAATGTTAGTACATAAACACCCATATTTAGTCTTTTCGCTTGTTTTTATTTACTTCTCAAATATTCCTTACTTAGTTATTTTTTTTCTCCTTTCAATTACAGGTTGCGGGTCACACCACTATCGAATTCCCAATTCCGTTGACCCTCAAACCCATGTATCTATACTTAGTCACTTGTTCTCCCTTCTAAATCTCAAAACTTAGTCATTTTGCAAGTGACGTGGAAGTATCGTTGTGGGAGTCCAACATGTTCCTATATAGAAACTTTCCATGTCCCGTGACCCATAGTACCATGTCCTATAGAATGAAATTTTTACTTTCACTACCTGCATAATGATATTTTCCCATTCTTATTCTATTTTTCAATTGCAGATGTGGAATTACTTCCATTTCACCATTTATATTCCCTATGTCATGTGTCCTGCATCCCACAATCCCTGGTTCATCATATTCCACTCTCCATTCTTCTTTTCACATCTCCATACTTAACCGTTTTCTATCTTCCATGACATCACATAACCATTTAATGATTGCATTTATTTTCCCTGCCACATCATCCACCACTTATGTGAACATAATTCCATTATTAAAGAGGAAAATATTTCTTAAGACTTGTAATAAATTTAAAATATCATCATGCAGGTTAGAGATACAATGATTAGTCATTAGAGAAATGGGTTGTAAATTAAATAAATATATAATATTCCAAGTTGTAGAACATTATACCAAAATAGCACCACCTATTGGTAATAATATAAAGCAATGAAAATAATTCCAAGTAAGAGAAAAGAGTTGTATCGTGGAGATATGCTAAACATGCTCAGATGTGAAGACCAAGAGTTCTAGTGGTCATGAGCATACAAGCGCTACAAATCCCTCCCTCCTACTGAGAAGAAGATAAACCAAGTATGGACCTCATACATAGCCTTGGCTTGTTTTTTTCCAGAGATAACGCATTTCAAAGAGCTAGCTCAATGATGCATAGATAATTTTGATTCGAAAAGGAGAATAATTCAGCTCCAAGGAAAACAACCTATCCCCTTAGCTCCTTCAATGTTGACAAGAATTTTATGACTCCAAATACCCACCATATAGTTCGAGGGTGAATAAGCCAACAAATTCCTAAAATAACATAGAGGAGGACGATATCTCCTCGAGAAACATTCGGTCGAACGAAGAATTAATAACAATGATTCTAAGATTGAGGTAAGTTCCTGAAAGTACCCCTACAAGGAAATTTCTTGGTTGTTTGATTGAATGGTTGGTTTAGAATCCATGGCTATTGTGACAAGAAATATAATTTATACCCTCCATTTAGCTATGCATGAATATTCCCTCATTGATTTGGGTCACATTATTTCCAATGGAATTTAATTTCAACTAGGTAGTCTGAAGAAGACCTGGAAATTTTACATGACATCTTATCTCATTTTCACCATAGATTATTTCCATGTTTTTGAGGACTTTCCAAGGTAAAAATGTGTCAAATAAAAGGTAGATCCACTCTTCACCTAGTATCTTTCCTTATTGAGGCATAGCTCTCAATATCATTTCTACCCCGTGGACAAAAATTTACCTCATAATTTAAAAATATAATGTTTAGCCTTTGCATGTCAATACTACGACTTGAGGCTTCCACATTTCTCTCAAAGAAAGTATTTTTGGAAACTATAGAGGATTTCATAATTATAGATTTATTTCATTTTGAGGAGAAACCCTTTTTCCTCCCTTTCTATGTATCAGACATACACTTTGTTATAGAAGTATGAAATAAATACAAATACTAGGATCATTTCTTTAATGATAAAAGAAAAAATAAATTCATCCCATTACCTTGGAAAGTTGGAGAATTTGTTGTAAAGCACATCTCCCATTTGGATGAACTTGCAGGTCAATTTGACCAACTTGGCCTAAATGAAGATGAATTCATTGAGGGTTTCGACCCTAATGATTTATTTACTGAACATATGTCCCTTGTGGGATATTCTTCTTATTTTAATATTATTGAACAAGTTAAAGTAGGAGGAAATAATTTAAACCTCCGCGAGAACCCAATGAATGGAACTCTTAATGATGCAAAGAAATTATCCACCACTAATCAATTATACTGACAAGAAGGAAAATGAGTAAGAAAATAAAAACCCTAATGCCCCTAATGTATCTTAAATAAGTACCCCACAAAGGAAAAAACCAAGGAGAAATCATTTAGAAACAAGAAAAACACCTGTTGGAAATGCGGATGATGGTCGTGACAAGGACACAACAAAGAAAAATATTGAAAAATCCCTTGTTGTGCATACCTCTGTTAAAATAAAAAGAGATACCTATAAAACATGACTAGAAATACCTAAAATTCAAGAAAGTCCCAAGGCAATGGATGTATATGAGATTATTGAAGAATACAATTAGTCTAAATAATGACTGTTGGAAACCCAAGAAATTGTAGAAGCTATGGTCACTCAAGAACTAGATATTTGAAGAGGAGTCTTATGATATTTCACCACAATAGAAAATATAAAAGAATGTTAATTGAAAAAGTAAACATGAAAAATAATAAAATTTCTGAGAAATGGAAATCAAAAAAATATTTCCACGAGGTTTCACCTTCAGAGATTGTACAGTTTCTTGAAGCAACCACAAAAGAATTGAATGAAATTGTTGGTAACATATAAAAGGAAAAATTAATTTTAAAGTACAAAATAAAGGAATTGGAGGTAGCTTTATTTCTAATACCATGGTTTCCTGGGCCATTAAACACATTTCAACCAACGCTTACCTTAGAGGATATTCCAGAAAGAAACAACAAGTGGAAAGGGTCATCTAGTTTGTTGTTAGCAGTAATAAAGTGTGTTGGTGATCGGATATAAAAAATAATATATTTAATCCAGTAAATCAGGCATCTTCCATAAAGCTCCACTAACATTTCAACAAGGATTGGACATTTCAAAGAATATCTCCAAAAGGATCAGGAAAATGACCAAGTTTTTTACAAAGATGTTATGGGAACATTTTCAGCTAAAGTTTCAAGTTTAAGTGATATTCAACAAAAATAAAAAAACCTTCCTTATAACATTTGGATGAAACAAATTAATGCTTGTTGGTTGAGAAGAATAATTTCTTTAAGATAAATGACAAATGATTTAGATTTTGTGAAGAGTAAAGGAGGCAATCTTTTCTTTAAACTTGTTGATATCACAAAAGAACTTGATAGCCCAAGTTTATTAATGGACACAATCCTTTTATCTAAATATCAATTACTAGAACAACTTGATGTATTAAAAGTTTCATGGGTGAGTGAGTTCA
The DNA here is from genome assembly GCA_000966675.3 of Picea glauca. Taxonomy (NCBI): domain Eukaryota; kingdom Viridiplantae; phylum Streptophyta; class Pinopsida; order Pinales; family Pinaceae; genus Picea; species Picea glauca. Next base: position 454,201 of record JZKD02S1611597.1, read on the forward strand.
TTGATTCAATATAATTCTATGAGAAAGAAATTGAAACGTGTCTAGTCAGATATATCAACGTAAATAGTGAGGTAGATGACATGTTGCACCAATTAGGTATGGACCTAAGATATATGGAGAATGAGATGTTCAAATAAAAACCAAACATGAGTTCATGGTGGCCCCCATGAGGAAATATATATAAGAGTGATTAACAAAATCCCTAATCAAGGTGATCAAAATAGATCAGTAAGAAGTGGTTACAACAATTATGGCACCTCCAACACAACAACCATCTACAAAAGAGGCACCGACAAGAAAGTAAAATATTTAGAAGAATTTCCATCATAGTGAGTCAAGTATCAACCCTATTCTTATCTTTATTATCTTTCTTCTACAATAATTTGTCATATTTTCTTCCATTTCCCAGTAATATGTGAATCCCATGGTTGATCCTTGACTATTTTTTTGTTATGTCTTCCATGTATTTTCATTTCATGGTCCGTGGGAGCCCCATCCCAATCCTCTTTGAAAGAAAAAACATAATTTTTTATTTGTATTCCAATACTCTTTTATTTAAATATATAGATTATTTTTTGAGGTTCCTAGAGAAAAAATTTGGGACATAACATTATTGTTATCTCAAGACTTTGATTAAAGCACATGATTTCAAATGTATGTATATCACAATATTATTTTTGTCTAATGAAATGATCATTTAAATTCTCTTCCATTTTCGGTCTATGACTTCTTTTTTCCTTTCTTTAAATATTGTGTTCTACTTTGATCAAGGCTGTGATGGAAATGTTGTCTTATTTTACTACACACTCTTTTGAACTATGATATTGTAACATATTCTAAATATTTACTTTCTACAAGATACCTTTTCCTTTTTCAAGTACCCTTTGCATGTGAATATTTATTTTAAAAATAAGCATGATCTCTTCTCAGGAATTTATTTTATTTTTATGTTATTTGAAAAAGAGGAGTGCCACATATTAAAATACGTAGGGTGATTTTAGTCTCGTGGCGCTGAATCAAAGACTGCAAAACAACCTTTAAGATCAACATTTTTGGTGACAATATTGGGGAGAAAAAAAGGTTGGGTTCACAGACTAGAATTTTGATGACTAAACTAGAACTAAACTAAACTTAGTTGCAAATGAGACCTAGAAATCAAGGAAGTATTTTGCATTCTATGATTTTGTGTTAACAACAAAAAAACGTTGAGAGGAGCTCGAAATATCTTGAGAAACCCTTGCCTGTGAAAAATAAAGAGAGATAGCCTTGAGACAAAGAAGACAATTGTAAATTTAAAAAAAAATGGAACCTTATCAAGGTATACTAATAAGAAGTAAAAGTAAAAAACTTCAATTTCACTAAGTTGGTCAAAGTTCAAAATTAGAAACAAGTCAAACCTGAATTGTGGGGGATCAAGAAGAAAGAAATGAGATTCAAAAAGAGGAATGAGAAAGAAATGACAGATAAAGAATTCCAAGAATAAGGGATAGACCCAACCCACTTAATTTATGTGGAGAACAACACATTTCCATCCCTACCTCAAGGATTCTTACATGTATTCTTAGGTGATGGGATAATGTATCTAAAAATACATCTATATAATTTTTAAGTGTCTTTGATATTCATTTAATTAATCATGACAATGTAATGGTTATAGCTTTTCTACAAACCCTGATAGGTCCATATTATGAGTGGTATCTTTCATTACCATCTCTATAAATTGGCTCATTTTATGATTCATAATTTTTTTTCATAACCATGTATGCACCTCTTATCACATTTCATACTCTCATCACTCTGCTCACTCAAATTTTAACTCAAAAAGGGTGAAAGAATCAAGGATTACAATTCACAATTCTTTAAGAACTTGAATCAAATCCTAGAAAAATAATGAGCTAATGATCCTATCATATTTGAGTGTTATAAGAATGAAATTTATGCTAATGTGAATTATGAAATCATATATTAGAAAATAAATCATCTAGATGCAACCATCCAAAAGGCAACAAAGATGGAAGAATATATGCTAGAGATAAATACCAATCCTGAGATCATCCTTGGATAAGTACACAGACACATGGCTAGTTTTTCCATATCACCTCAAGGAACATATACCTCAACAAGTTCTAAGAATTGAGGAATTGGTGTAGGAATTGTCGAGGGTGTTCCCCATAATTTTAGAAACGATCTTGGATCTACCTAAGAAAGAAGAAAAAATATAGAAATGGCTCAAATAAACATGGCGATCATAAAAATGAAGAATGGTGTTACTAGACATAGGGGAGATGAGAATATTGTTCCACCTAACATAAACATGAAATCCTCACTGCAAGATCATATAAAAAGGAGTGATAGAGTTGAAGAGAATAGACAAAGAGAACTGCTGACCAAAATTGGTCATCTATATTTTCCCTCTCCTAGAATAATAAAAAAAATGATATAAAAAGAAGAAAATTAAAAAAAAAAAAAAAATCACAGTGTATTCCTCGATCTCAGCTTCTCCATGCATTTTTCAGATCCAAAATCCAAGTTTGTAGGCTCAAAATATCCATGTTTTCATTTAAGCGGAAAAGGGAATTCATTCCATATGGAATAAAGTTAATCTCTTGGAATTACATTTAAATTTTCAGGCCCAAGACCCTTGTTTTCTCCATTTTGTGTGGGCTGAAGACCCTTTTTTTTTTTTTAATTATACTATTACCATAGCTAAATTCCATACTTGATTTATTTATTATTCTCTTCGAGTTATAGGACTCACCATACCGTCTCACATCTTGTATTCCCCAACCTTACACTGCACTCCACTTCACTTTACTCCCCTTATCCTTTATTCCCC
>JZKD02S1611597.1:457226-483305 GCA_000966675.3 Picea glauca
TTTCTCCCCTCCCCCCTACACTACCCTTGCCCGATTCTCGTTCCCTCTTCCCCACACTTAACTCATTCTGCATTATCCATTTTTCCTAATATTTTATTATTAACCAATCAAAACACTCCATATGCCAACCACTGAATTAATGACATGTGGAAAATATGTATTGGATGACATAGAAATCTTATCAAGCATGAAATAATGCCACATGAAAACCTATGGAGGAGTGACACATGGCACTTAACTATTGGAGACACGTGGTAGCATACAACTTGTGACACATGGAATATTCTTATTAGCAGATTATTGACCTATCATGGATGACACATGGAGACACATGAATGGTTGAGTTATCATGCTGACTGGGAATTCCATTGTACGCTAACATGGCGTAAGTAGAGGAAATTTTTTGTCAAAATATTATTATTTAATCAATTTTCTAAGGGGAGGTTGAACCCTCAAAGCTCCATAGTATTCTCTTTTAATGTTCCTTATTAAGTGTATAATACACTTTTGAATATATAAAAAAAGGATTCACAAAGTCCCATGTATGTGGGACTAACCTTTTATAAACCAAAAGGTTGAATTTCGAATGGGAAAAACAAATTTCAATCCAAGGTCCAAGATTTCCCCATCAAACATAATCTATGGTTGTTGAGTCACGATCTTGTAGAGGCCATAACTTGAGCTTCAAGCAACGAAATCACAAAAAATTTATATCGTTCAAAAGGTATTTTGACAAAAACAATGATGGTATAGGTTTCAAGGGCTAAAGTTGGCCACATATTTCCTAGAAATTAAACGAACAATCAACTTGTTTTCTAAAAATCCTACTTGACAACTCAACTTCATGACCTCATATCTTGAGATCCAAGATTCAGATTCAGACAAAATTTATATCATTGGAAAGATATGAAAATGAAGATCACATCTGAAGTGATTTACATGGTTGAAAAATTGACTGTAATATCCATAAAATTAAAACACCTTCCCCTTTCAAAAGGGAAATTAATTGAATTTTTGAAAAATAAAAGTGTATTTAAAATTTTTGACCCAATATCGAATATAGAACATCGATTGGATGTGGACCATTCAGAGTGATCAGATCTTATTTCCCATTAATACTTTGAGATCGGATATAGACCATCGATATGAAATTTGAAAGTAAATGAGGGTCATCTATATGTTGTGATCAAAATAAAAAATTGGTGAAGGCCTTGATAACATCTTGTTCCTATGTCCATATGGTAGCATATGATTGGATGTGAAATAGATCTTGTTCCCAATTTCTTTAGGATGTGAAACAGATCTGGTCCGTCAATCGAAGGCACACTCTTTGGAGCAATCAAGGGTTAGATATCAACTGGACTCCAATGAGGGATACTCTAAACTAGTCTATCAGATTAAGGTGGCTTAGAGGTGGATTGTTGAAGCTATACAAGGGGACTCCGAAAAGGATAATCCGATGAGGGAGACTCTGAATTCAAGTCAACCTAAACATGTGGCACCCTTTAATTTGTCTTTGATGGCACTGATATGGGAGGATGGCTAACACGTGTCACCCACTTTTGATGTATTGACCTGTGCATTTAGTGGGTTCCACATGTCCACATGGAAGCTCTCTATTGGCCTAACTGGAGCCCTGTTGGTATTGACTTCTCAAGGTGTCCTTGGGGGTTTTCTACCTGCGTATGTCATCAAAGACACTTGTAAACCAAGCGTTGATTGTGGTGGGGTTTTGATATGAAACCTTGATCAAAAAGGTTGAATGGGTGATTGTTCTTCTAGGAAACATGCGTTATTATTAGTATAAAACCATATACTAAAAAATTTATATAACATAAATTTATTTAAAGTTTTAGAACAAACTTTAATAATAATATGAATTCAACCCAAACTAAATACTAATTTTAAAGATTCAAATAATATCTAAATACACATGATTGTGGAATAAAAAAACAAATTAACCCTAATAAATTTATAAAAATTCAAAATATTTGAATTTCAGTCAGCTAGGTATAAGGAAAACCTAAAACTCAAAGAAGACTTAAAAAACCTTAAATTTTATTTTTAACTTTTATGAAAATTTTAGACATGTTACAACACCAACCTTCTATGCCACAACTCACATAGAATTTCTAGGTCGTGTACCAAATCCTGAATAATTTTTTATGTGCTTTCTCCCATCAAATATATACCAATTTGTTTTTTCAATCGAACTTGAAAAGTTCTAAATAATCTTCAACTGTTAACCCTAAAGACCCAACAAGTTTCCAATAAGATTTAGTTCTCCTATTCATCATAATCAAATGCTAACGTAGATGGTTCTTCTTTGAAACAAAAGAGAAAGAAAACAAAATATATTAAAAGAAGGAAAATTGTTATCTCTATATTCTTGTTAAAAATACCTATGTCCCAGCTCTATTCAACAATTTATGAAATCCAAAACATAGCTCATATGCCCAAGATATGTCAATTTTATTCCACATATTGTTGCCCCATACTTGACCATTTTTCCTTCTTTCCACTCCACTCTCATTCCTCAGTACTCTACATACTTAGACATTTTTCCAATCCTCCACACCATTTCTATATTTAACTATTTTCCACACTTAGCCATTTTAATTTTCATTATCCACTTCATTCAATTTCATAATTCATTTTTCATTTTCTCTTGTGCATTTGACTTCATAATTCATTTCCACATTCATATTTCATTTTTTATTTTTTCGATTTCCATTTTTCATTTTACTTTTCCTATTTCCCTTTTCCCTTTTTCATATTTTCATTTTACATTTTCCATTTTCTTATTTTCACATAACTCTATGAGTCTATGACTCATGTAACTCTATGACTTACCTCCCCAACACATAGTAATTTATCACGAATTAACACTTTTTAGTCCTATTTACACTAAGTCTTCCATTGTAGATGTTTTTTTCCTGATGTCTTGTTTCCACCTCCCCAACACTTAGTAATTTTTCATGACTTCCCACGTTTTACTCCTCTTTACAATATTTTTTCCATTGCAGATGCCCTTTTCCCCCGTGTCTTGTGTTCAACACCCATGATGTGTGACCCTCAATTTGCACCCCTATATTCCACGTTGCCCAAATTACATTCTTCATGACTGAGTCATTTTACTGGGTTTTACACTCTATTTTTATTGATTCCTATACTTAGTTGACTTAGTCATTTTATTTGGTTTTACAATCTATTTTTAGTGAGTCTTATACTTAGTTTATTTTTTAATTCATTTTGTGGGAGTCACTTTGCAAGAGTAAAACATGTTTCAGACCCACAAATTCCTCACAAGAACATGTTCCAAACCCACAAATTCATCATGCCTCGTCTCCTGCATATGCATCCTTTACTCATACTTAGTATTATTACTATGTTTTATCTTCTCACCTAGATCGTTGCAGGAGTCCAACATTATTTCCTCATACTTAGTATTTTTATTGAGTTTTTTCTTCTCGCCTACCCCGTTGCAGGAGTCCAACATGTTCCAGACCCACAAAGTCGTCATTTCTTCTATCCCACATCTGCATACTTTCCTCATGCTTAGTCCTTTACTAAGTTTTATTCTCTCACCTACCGTGTTGTGGGAGTAAAACATGTTCCTGACCCACAAAATCCTCATGTCTTGTGTCCTTCATTTGCATCCTTTCCTCATACCTACCCCCTTTACCTCTGCATTCCCATAACTCCATAAAAACTTCAATTAATTTTTTAATGTTATTTATTGTCCTATGTTTGTTCCCTTTTTTCGTGGACCTACTGTATTGGGACATGTGGAAGTCACATGTACATATCCTTGGGTGACAAATTGGGGGAAGATTTAAAAGGAGTAGAGAACCATCAAAGAAAGGGTTAGATCATCAGAATAACATTGTTCAGCCTTCATTACACAACCAAATTTATCATTTGTAGATACAAATCTCCATATTCTTTCTTCTTCTTCTTCTTCCGCTACTCGATTTCTCTTAATACTTTGTGTTTGTATGTCAAAGAGTGAGCATAATGCTGTGTTTTTAATGTTTTTCTTTTATTCTTCCACGTCTCTTCCTAAAATATCAATAGGAGTGAGTTTACATCCATATATATGATTGATAATATAAGCCATGGTTTTCTAATAGATTCATGGATATTGAGATCTCGCATTTGGAAGGCTTTATTTATGAGCATGAGTCAATTGATTTACTAAAACAATTTGTACTGTGACATATATTTGATGTATTGAAATCCCCACATAACTAATTTGGGTCATAACTTTAATGATTTCTCATACTTTGAGATTTAAGATTATGATATTTTTGGTGTTCTCTCATCATTATATTTTTCATTTTTTAATGAAAAGACATTTAATGTTCTCTGAAGTGGTCAACCCCATTTCACTATTTTCCTTGTGAGAAAATATGGTTGCATATTCTACTTACATGTGTTTCAGAGGGATATTTTAACAAAGATGGGCATGCATTGATATTGATATTTAAGCCATCCTTTATACTTTTACTGTTAAGAAAATTGTTGGTCCATTTCCAGGAAAATATTTCACTTAATGAGAAATATTGTTATTGTAATAACCCAATTTTGAGTCCCCATATTAATAATTTATTTTGTTTATTTGAAAGGGGTTGGAGTGTCGATGAAATGTAATAATTTGAACATTGAAAATAAATAAATGCATCGTTGGATGCAAGATGGAGAAGGACAAGAGTTATAGGGGGCTATGATTCCACGAGAGAGGGATGATAACATTGGGGAATAGGGTGGAATTTGACATGAAATAGAGAACACAGTACCATAGATAGTCGAAGAAGATAAAAAATTGAAGACAAAGGGTGGTGTATAAAGATATCATTACAACACTTAATGAATGTGCACTATGATCAACACATCATAGTGCATGTTTCACATATTGATCCTCATAATCTATTGCACAATCTACATTGTTGATAATGACCCAAGGGGTATGATTTTATAGTATCAATATATAATAAAATTCCATGAAATATGGAAGATCTTGTCCACATGTAAACGATGGTTGTTAGAGTTGACTCCATCAAATATGCTCTACTGCGTTGGCTCGACAAGGATGCTCAACCCAACCACCTACACATCTAAATCATAGGCGATTGTTTGGCTGGTCAATCCACTTCCCAACTATCCTCAACTATTGGTTGACTGTCCAACCGACAAGAACATAGACTGCTTGACTGAATGGTGTACCACATTGGTTGATCGCCTGACCAATTGTATCCATATTTACTTCAACCTATCAAACGAATAAACCTAGGAAATGTGTGATGAACCCTCAATTCTTGATGTTCAAACAACCCCCCATCAACACACAAATCTAGAGTTTCAGGAGGTGAAATTATGTCATTAGGACCTGCCCATAATTGCATATTCCCAAAGCCCAAGAATTGTGTCGATCTTGATAAATATGGCTTCAGACATAGGTTTACAGAATACGTCAACAACTTGATCTTTTCTTCTACAATATTCAAGAGAGAAAATGTTCTCATACAAAAACTATCTCAAATAGTGAGCATGGACCTCATCATGCTTCATGTGATAGTGGGAAACAAGATTGTCAACAAGCTGTATAACACTCTATCTATAACAATAGATTTTAGTCGAGGTTCAAATACGAAGGCCGATATCTCTTAGAAGTTGGTGAATCCATACTGCTTTAGTACCTCCTTGAACAACACCACAATATTATGGTTTTGTAGTCGAAAAAGAGATTGTCATTTGTTTCTTGCATGATCACACCAAATTTCCAATGCTATTATGAGATACATAGCTAGAAGTGGACTTTAGATCATCACCATCACCAACCTATATGGAATTAGTGAATCCAACTAGTAAATATGAACTTTGACAATACTTGATACCAAATTGAGTGGTACCCATTAGATAGAGAACAATTGGTTTGACTTAATTCCAATAGATTTATTTAGGGTCCTGCATAAACCAACAAACCACACTAGAAACGAAGGAAATGTCATGTCGCCTATGAGTAGGATAAATAAAACTTTCATCCAGTGCTCGATAGAGTGTAGCATAGACTATGGATGCTTGATAGGTTTTGGTAGGATTTCCTCCATATTGAAAAGGAGTAGCACAAGGCTTGTAATAATCCATATTAAAATATGTCAACAAAATATCAATCACATATTTATATTGAGAAATGAAATAACAATCATGAAGAGGTAATACTTGAAGACACAAAAAATAGTGCAGAGTACCAACATCAGTCATATCAAAGGAGTCAACAAGTTGTCTCTTCAATATAAGGATGAGATAATTATTATTGCTAGTAATGAATAGGTCATCTAATTATAAAAAAAAATTGAGGTGTCTCCATTTATGTGAAGAACATACAAGCTTTGAACACGATAATTCTGGCCCACCACTTTCTTCAAACAAGAAAAATGGAACATCAGATGTATTTTGGAGGAAGTTGGAAGTGCAAGTTTGTAGGAAATTGTACCAATGCATTTGAGAATATGATAGGGGCCATAATATTTGGGTGCAAACTTGTGGTGGCTTATAGCTTTGAGCAATGTTTGGTGGTAAGGTTGGATTCTGAGAAACACCCGATCACCCTCTTAGAAAACCCTTTCAGAGCACTATTGGTCAACTTTTTGCTTCATATGAATTTGGGTCAAGTGGAGGTTTTCCTTTACAGCGACAAGAGTAACTACCCTACCTTGCAACAACTTGTCAATAGCCTCAACCTTCGATGTTCCTAGAATAGAGGAAGTTACTTTAGGGTTTTTTTTACCACGCATCATTTCATATGGTGTCATTTTGATGGTTGTAAGATAAGAGGTGTTGTACCACCATTTCTTAGTGGTAACATTTGCACACATTGATCTTGTTTGTATGAAACAAAAAAATGAAATTATGTTTCCAAAAACTTATTGACCACTTATGTTCGACCATTTGTCTATGTGTGGTATGTTGTTCTCATGTTCAATTGTGTACTATGTAATTTGAACAATTCCTGCAAAAATGTGTTGGTGAATGTGGAGTCAGAATTGGATACAATGGATGTTGGGATGCCATGCAGCCTGAAAATATGATCAATGAAAACTTGTGCAACTTGATATGGAATAAAAGGTCGTGGTAAGGAACAAAAATGTGCATACTTGGAGAGGCGATCGACCACTACTATTATGACTGACTTGTTACCCACTTTGGGAAGGCCCACTATAACGTCCATGGAGATCTCAGTCCAAATAGAAACTGGAATGGATAACAACTACAGAGATCAAGGGTTCTTCATAGTTTCCCCTTTATGGCATTGACAAATATCACATTCGATGAGAAAGGTGAGGATATCCTTCTTCATACCTTCCAAAAAAACGACCGACGAGCATGTTCATAGGTCTTTTGAAATATTGAGTGACCTGTCAGAGAAGAAGAATGCAACTCATTTAAGATCCTTGGCTTGAGTGATGAATCAAGAGACATAACCAAGGATCCTTATATTTGATTACATTGGCTTGCCAATTATAGCTGGTGGGAGGTCTAGTATCATCTTGAAGTTGCTAAATTATTTGTGAGATAGTAGGATAGGAGATCCATTAACACCTAACTTCATCAATCTAATGAGGGATGGGCAAGACAGTCACTCCTAACTTCATCAATCCAATGATCGATGGGTAATGATAGAGAAAAGATAAAACTTTCATCTTCGTATTGTCTGAACAGAACATCTACCACTACATTGTCCTTTCCTTTCTTATATATCGTATTTTAATCATATCCCAACATTTTGGTCAACCACTTATTTTGTTCTGGGAATGAAAACCTCTTCTCGAGGAAATACTTGAGACTATGGTGAATGGTTTTGATATTAAAATGAAGTCCCAATAGATATGGTCACCAAGTGTTCACAACATGGATAATGGACATCATTTCCTTTTCTTATATAGATTTTCCCAAATTGCAACCACTCAAAGACTAGCTTGTGAAAGTAAGAGGTCGACCGTATTGGGTGAGAATGACACCAATAGCAATGCCTAAAGAATCTAATTGAACCCTAAAAGTTTTATTGAAATTAGGGATTGACAAGATAGGGGTAGTACACATGGACTACGTCAAATCTAGGAAGGCTCTCTCAGCTACATTGGTCCACTGGAATGCATTCTTTTTAAGAAGTTTTGTCAATGGTCGGGAAATATTTCCATAATGGTGGACAAATTTTCTGTAATATCATGTGAGGCTAAGGAAACCCCAAAGGATTTTCAAGGTCTTAGGATGTGGACAATCCTACATGGCTTGAATCTTGTTGGGGTCCATGCACACTTTGTCACAGTTGAAAATGTGGCCCAAGTATTCGACCTCACTTTCCCCAAAAGAATACATGGACTCTTTTACCAATAACTGATGGTACTGTAACAATTAGAGTATTTTTTCCACATGTTGAAGATGGGAATCATAAGCACAACTGTAAATAAGAATGTCATCAAAGAAAACCAGATCAAACTTATGAAGGTATGGATTCAAGAGTTTATTCATGAGACTTTGTAAGGTATATGGAGAATTACAAATCCAAAAATCCATTACTGAGAACTTATAATGGCCTTTATGAGTTCTAAAAGTGGTCTTCATAATATGTTCTTCATTTATCCTAATCTAGTGATAATCGGAGTGAAGATCCAATTTGGTGAAGAAATAGGCACCCTGGAGCTCCTCGAACAAGCCATCAATGACATGAATGGGAAACATATGCTTAATGGTCAATTTATTAAGGGAGAAAAAATATGGACACATGTGAAAATAATATTCTTTATTTAGGACCATTACAACAAGGGAGGAGTATGAGCTGGTACTTGGGTGAATTACCCCGAATTTCGATAATTCATGCACTATTTTTTCTATTTCATTTTTTTGAGAAACAGGGTACCTGTAGTGGTGTACATTGGGGGGATGACTATCGAGAAGGAGAGGGAAGTTGCAATCATTGTCATCTAGGATGGTGGTAATTTTATAGGTGTCTCAAACATTGGGTGGTGCTTTTCTAGGATGAGTTGCAGATCAGGATGGATGGCTAGGTATGAAGTCTCTTGTACTTAGATAGAATTAAATTTGGCAATCACCCAATGATGACCTTTATTTAGGAGTTTCTCCATTCTGTGAGAGAAGATAATTTTTGGGGACCCAACATGCAGACCCCAGAGTGTATAGGTGTCAGCCTCTTGAGTAAAGTGCATATACAACATCTTCTAATCCATGGCAATTGGTCCCAAGGTGTGCATCCCTTAAACACCCAAGACAATATCACAACCATCCATGAAAATGGAAAATATGTGAGTTTTCAGAGTATAATATCCCATTTGGAGTTTGAAATTATCACAATGGGCCCCACATTTCATTGTACCACCATTATCTATGAGAATTTGAAAATTCGAAATTGATCGAATAAAACAATTGACATTCTCGACTACCATTCAATGAATAAAATTATGGTTTTTGTCTCTAGCAATCAACACTATGACCAGTTGTTGTTTGATGTAGCCTTTGATATTTAATGTCTATGAAGAAACAATACCAACAAGGGGATGGAGAGATATGAAAGGCTCTTCCAGTTCCTCAAGAGGTGCAATGAATTCTAAGAGGGCTGGGGTGGGTTCAGTATCCTCTGGCTCGGGGGCCTCGTCTGACATTCAGTCCTCAAACCCATCAATCTGGAAGAAATTTTGTTCACAACTTTTATATCTCGGTGAATATTTGTCATCATAGTCATAACAAACCCCTTGTTTCCTACATTCTTCCATCTCTATTGCAGACACCTTTTGAACCTTCAAGGTTTGAGTGGGAGAAGTGGTAGCCCCTAAACAAGGATAGTTTCAGACTGAAGAGAAAAGGGGTGGTTCCTGAAGAATAGTCTCAGCTTCCAATGTTAACTTCCATGCGTGAAACCAAGTAATAGGATGATGAATGAAAACATGAGCGCGAATTTCCTTCTGTAGGCCACTTATGAAACATTCACAATAAAATTCATCAAATAATCCCTCAGTTCTGATAGTGAAGTTTCCAAATGATGTGATGAAATCAACGACCGACCTTGTTTGTTTCAACTTGGTGAGGCCACCCAAATAATGAGATTCCCTATTAGAACTTGCACAAACAACTTTGTTGAACATGTTCCAATTGGGATGTGCTAGATAACATTTGTTATTCAACTACCACCATTTCTAGTGTTCTTGATCTAAGCACAGAATGCCTACATGGAGTTTTGTCTGATCATCCCTAATATGATGGAGGGAGAAGTAGTGTTCCATTTGGGAGACCCACCCAACTAGGTTATATCCATCAAATTTATGCATCTCCATTTCTAGAAGTTTAGTCTCTGAGTTTGGATAATCGCAAGGGGGTCGGAATTGTGAGTATTATCATAATGAGAAGAGTGAGGGGCTTCAGATTGGTACTCTTTCCACTTACCCTTTTCAATCAATCCAAGATTTTGGGAAATGACTTGCATGTTGTTATTTATGTCATCCCTGTCCTAAAAGTGCTTCTTGAGTTGGCCAAGGTCCCCTAGGTTCTGATCTCATAGAAATTGTCACATATTTGGGTTACCTTAGTGTCCCACTTATCCCCAGTTTGAGAGAGGGTCATAGGGGTCATTATGGAGGCTTATGAAGAGTGATACCACAATGATCAACATGAGATAAGAAGTTTTATGGGCTAGGTGCCAAAGAAGGGTGCCAAGAAGGAGATCGGGTCCACAAAAAGGCTTAAAAATGATAGGGATCATTGCGATCAGGAAGAAAAGAGAAATCTAATGCGATAGGTTGCGAACAAGGGGGTAAGGGGATCAGGTCCAAAAAATGATTAAAAATGATAGGTATCCCTATGATCAGAGCAGAAACAGGAACCCAATGGGATAGGTCTCAGATAAGGGTGTTGTCAGTCCCCAGACTTTCTTATAATCCTGCGGAGTTATACTCCGAGCTGAATAATTCTGGAATATCAGAGTATCCAAATTCCTAACATCAAGAAAGATGTTGGAATTTCGCAAATAGAATGTAGGAGGCTAGGTTGCGTGTAAATGGATCTTGTCTATGCTCTTTATGTGATGTTATTTTTCTATTTTCTGCATTTCCCAAGGGTTATGGTTTCTTTTAGGGTACCTATAGACAAGGGATTTTCGTGTGCTATATCTCTTTGATATACATGCAGGGTCGATAGTAGTATTTGAATGAATAATGCAAAGCACCAACTAAGGAGGCTTGACCATACCCTTAGCCATATTACTCGATTACCCAATTACTAGAGAGTATCTTCCTGAGTTCTATTCTCGGTGACACTATAGTAGTTAAGTGGTTGATTGGATGAGATAGGAGGGTTCCAGGAGGCCTAGGGAAAGTTTGTGCACATGTATTATTTGATGCGCTACCACTCAAATGGGTACCAACAAGGGTTAAAATGATGGCCAACAAATGTGCCCTTAAATATCACTTGTATTTCCTATGTGTATGCTTCCCCAACCACAGATTTTTGTGTTGAATGAAAAACCTTTGTGATTTATCACACTGAAACACTTTGCTACCCTGGAAAAAAACTTCACCCACACTTCCTCCCCAGGAAAGTGAACTGATACCACTTGTGTTATGCCTAGAACAATTAACAAAACAAGAAAATATACTGCACAAGTAACACGAACATCAAATATAGAGGAAAAATATAATATTGATATCACATAAAACTTAGCTTACTTTCCTCTTTGAGGGGGAAACCTCCAAATGAGAAGATCTCTCTTACAATAATCTTGTACAACTTACAATGGAGAGATGCATCCTTTAAATACCATTCACAACCAAAAATACTACAGGCCAATACCATGGGTTATTCGTAACTACTTCCACTAACCAACCTTAACTAGTTGTCATCCTGATAATAATGAGGTTTGACCACTTATTACAATGAAAACTAGGTAATGACTAACTACGAGGAGCGGATCCTAACAGACTCAGGGAGATTTGTTCATACTCTAAAGTGACTTCTTGAGTCAACAAACCAAATTCAAATTTGTCACAAAAACAGGTCGTTGTTTGATGAAAATTTATTCAATTAGATCTCTATGAAGAAAAACACTCTTCACATCCATCAGATGGATTTTCCATCGAAAACGAGTAGCATGGGAAAGAATTAGTTGAACAAATTTCATCTTTACTACAAGGGAAATTTTTTTAGTGTAGTCAATTCCTTCTTGTTGATAATATCCCTTCACAATTAGGCATGATTTATGTCTCTCAACAATACCTTTAGAGTCAAATTTGGTCTTATAGACCCTTCCATAGTTCACAATGTTTTTTCTTTGCAATCGGGGAACCAAGCCCCATGTTTGATTCTTCTACAAAGAATCAATTTATGTCTTCATGTCCTACTCCCATTTTGGTCATCCTTCAACATCTAAGTAGGTAACAGGGTGTTGCACAAGAAAAACTATCTCCCAATTGTTTTAAATCAACATCCCTCTAAGACAAGAAATTGGGCCTCCCTACAATTATTCCTATTGGAACCCTTGCACCCTCTTTCTCGTGTAAACGACTAATTCCGAGTTTTCCTAACACTCTCTCACCTCATCATTTGCAGTTCCTCTCGTGATAAATTCTACCAAATGATCCATCAACGAGGTGTGCATGACACATTAGTAGTGTCCACATGATTATCTTCACCACACACATTCCTTTCACTGGCTCATTTCCTTCCACACGAGTTGATTCATTGCATATCGATGGTGCTCCTCCTTTTTGTTTCGATCGTCTCTCCCTATTGATGCGTTGTTTGTTGATAATCCTTCCTTGTCTCACCTTTGATGCACCAGCATAAGGATTTTGACCCCTCATCGTTGCCCACAACACTGACAATGATCTTCTCCCTCTCGCCAATGTCGACAAGGTCAGGGTGACCCACCTTTGTTTTGAGGCCTATTCCATCCTCCTGCTAGCTGAGATCCTTTTTATCATGCTCATCAATCAATCTCCTTACATTACCCATGAATAAAATCTCCACACCTATCTAGACACCTAGTCATTGATTTCCTATCTCACTTCATCCACTTGGGATTGTAGTTGTAATTAAGTTTGTAGTGTCACCAACAACTTTAATCGCACATGCCATACTAGCTTTTTTTCTTTGCCTTTCTTGATATTATGAATAAATATTCATTTTGAAACCATTTCTTAGCATGAGATGGATTAAAAACAATACCTATTGGTATTGCGTTGGTTTTTAAATAAACTTTGGGAGAAATTTTGTCCTTTTAACTCCTAGACATTACTAAAAGCACTAGACGCCAATTCATTATTTTGGCGGATTTATAATTTTGTGCTACTAATACATCAATACAACTTCAATGAACAATATAAGGGCCTATATCACAAATGACACAAGAACTGACAAAATTTAATTTGGGTGAAGCATCAGCGAATATGGTACCTGAACTTCTATTAAAAAATTCCTTTGTGCTCAAA
The DNA here is from genome assembly GCA_000966675.3 of Picea glauca. NCBI lineage: Eukaryota > Viridiplantae > Streptophyta > Pinopsida > Pinales > Pinaceae > Picea > Picea glauca. Next base: position 470,723 of record JZKD02S1611597.1, read on the forward strand.
TTTCGGTGCCCATCAAAGGGAAATTTTCACCCGTGAATAGTATGATTTCTGGTGTTGCAATTCGGTGTTGCAACTCCAATGCAACTCATGGAATCGGAATCTGGCACCTAGAAATGCCAGAACCAATCGCCTAGGTTTTTTCACCCGAACTGGGCACGTCGGTCGCTACACAGATGAGATGTTAGTTTCACCCGAACTGGGCACGTCGGTCGCTACACAGATGAGATATTAGTATGGCACGATTAGTCAGCTCGCAGGAGTGCCTCTCCGCGTGCTTCATAACGACACCTCAATCGGAGGACGTATGAGAAATTCATGAAGAGTTAAAAAATTTCTCCAAGGGCGTTAGGAAAAGGTTTGCAAGCTACGTTTCTTGCCTCAAAGCACAATTTGCTTTATGTCAAAATTTGATTGATTTAAGAAAAAAAAACACATTTTCCAATTTTCATTTTTTACATTTAAATTTAATTTAAGTTTTTGAACTTAAATTTCATTTATATAAATAATAGTTAAAAGAAAGAAATAGTTAAATTTCATTTATATAAATAATAGTTAAAAGAAAGAAATAGTTGTTAAAGAGGAAATAATCATATGAAATAGAAATAGAAGAATTTTGCAAATCTGAAATTTTTACGCGGAAAGGCGTATACCTATTGACAATGAGCACAATTAATCACCTTTTAATCTAAAATTCCAATCTGATGGTTAACAATTGAAGATGCTGGCATATTCTTAGTCGTCCTCCCAAATCAATGAATGTGATTTATTTTTCATAACTTCCTTGTATTTCTGAATGCATCCGTTAACCTGTTTACTTTTTAACATTTACCTAATCATATTAAAAAATTACTGGAGCACTATATGATTGCCACATTTAAATGATTAACTTTTCATATTACCATTTAGATTTCCTCCAAACGTTTGATTTTCTAACTACCTGTGCTTTTGATTTTTTAGCTAACTGTGCATTTGATTTCCTGTGCGTTTGATTTTCTAACTACCTGTGCGTTTGATTTTCATTTTCGCCACGGATTTAAGCAGTCCGCCCATTCTCTACAACCGATTTCCTTAGCTGTTCCGTGTTTTCTACAATTAAATGCGTGGGTTTAGACTCCCTCGCATCAGTCTGATCATGGCAGGCGTTGCTCAACCCAAATGGAAATTTGAAGACGATGCATGGTAAAACGTGGTAATGCTGATAAGGGGTATTCCGAAGCTCAGTGACTCCATGGCGGAGCATACAAATATACGCAAAAGCAACGCCTGCGTTCGCGAGCAGCGAGTTAGCGTATATTCGATTCTTCAAGGAAAAGTATACAAATATTTGCATATTTACTCACTGCGTTAAAGACTGATGTAGATGTTTCAAAAGTTTTCTGCATGATTTGTAAATAGTTTTTTTTTAATAATAAATATTAAATGGATAGTTAAAATTTAATAAAGTCAAAACATTCTTTGTCTCCATGGGATTTAAATAAAACCTAAAACATTAATGGTTTTCTTTTTACGAGATTTAAATCAAAACCAACTTTTATCATTTTAATAAAAAAATTGTGGTTGTATTTTTTTTCGAGGCCTTTAGGCGTTAATCAGCCATGGTTTTGAGTGGCTGTGCTAGTTTATAGCACAAAGAGAAAACTGCAGCAATGAAATCAAAAGCTTTAAATGAGTCGACAAAGTTAAGCGGAAGTCCTCCCTAGTAATCGACAAACTTGATAGAAACTGCTCCGAAATCAAAAGCTTTAAATGAATCGACAAAGTTAAGCGAAAGTCCTCCGAAATAATCGACAAAGTTGATAGAAACTGCTCCGATGCACTCGGCAGAGTTTGAAGTAAGTGCTCCGACTTGCTTCAGTGAAGCAAATGGCCCGGGCTCCAATGTCCATCGACAGAGATTAAAGGAACTCTGTCGATTTTCCAATGGAGAACATAACAAGAACTGCTCCGAATGTACTCGGGGAACTTACCGTAAAGTCCATCGATCAACTCAGATCTAATGAAAAGGACAACTCTGAAGAGAGGATTACTTTCTATGCTTCTGGCATCGAGGAGAGGATTATTTTTTATGCCTCTGGCTAAGACAGCACGAAAATGATCACCAATCGACCTATACTTTGAATCTGTTTTTTCGAATACGTGCCATATCTTTATAACAGTTTCAATAATGAAATTTCAAGCTATTCTTGATATAATGTTCATTTGGAAGACAAGGCGATCTACAAAATTTGGATAGATTCTGATATATACAACGAAGGTTGTAGTCAGTCATTATTCTGCCTCCTTTTTACAAGCATGCTTGGGAGAATCCTATTGGTGCTGTCAAATTGTTCCAGAATTGGGTCAGCGGATCAGTATATTATAAGGCCACAAATCGTTGGTTAAAACACCCACTGATAAAGACATGGATTTTAACTATGATAACGAGGAGCAGACCAAACCCTAACGCTCGCTACGGGTGCGAAACAGGTAAAGGGACGGTGATACACAACACTGGGGTTATCATAATAATTTATTTCCACCCGTGCACTCCCCACATTAGGGCAATTTATCCAGCCATTTTTTTTAGATGAGGAAATGGCAGTGACAAGTGATCATAGCAGAAAAATGTAAAAAAACGTGTGGTCTATCAAGTTTACAGAATTACATAAAATGACGGAGGCTAGGTCTTTAGTGCACTCATACGTGCCTGCAAAATACAGAATTGCTGCTTTCAATTGACTTGAACTCTCATTTACATGCATCAACGTGGATATTTGCATCATGTTCTTAAACATAAAAAAAATTGCTGGTCGCTAATGATGTTATCAAAACTGCCAATCTCAGTCTCACGTGAGAATTCTGCTCGCAACCACCATTGACCTAATATACCTCAACACAATGGTACCATGCTCTTGAGGCACTGAACGAAACATATTTCTTGACTATGGTTAGGGTTCGCGAACCCTAAATACCCACGATAAATGGAGTATAGAAAATACGTTAAAGGGAAGGGCTCTTTCGATTCTCCGTCGAATTTTGGATAAGGACGTGTTACAATCGCTTGTATTTGCAGCAAAAAGGGAAACTCTTTTCTGCCCAGACGTATCGTGGGAAGGAATTCGATGTCATGTGTTTCTCCTTAGGAAGATATTTTCTGAATTTCCTGAAGTGATAAAAGAGAAGTCGGTTCTGGAAAGTTGTAGCAACAAAAGATAATTCTCCCTTCAAACAAAGGTTGCCATCCTCGAAGACATGGTGGTGCAAGATTTCAGGTCTTCCTTATTAAAAAGTGCTTATTATCAGAAAAGATGTTCCTCGAGATCTAAGGCTTGGTCTTCTAATTTTTTTTTTATTTGAGGGTGGTGCACTTTAAAACTTAGTTTTCAATACTTGTGAAGGCGCCTAAATCAAGTGCAATCGTCAAGTCTTCATCCAATAATACAAACAAGATTGAACTGTTTTATGATTTGTAAAGAATGTTAGTTGTAAACCTCCACGTAGTAGTCAGTGTACACAGTCAGCTGTTGTAGCCGTTGTACGAGTCTATTAGGATTGATTCCTGTGAGTTTCTTCGTCTTCTTGATTTGCTGGAGCTTATTTAGCTTAGTTGTTTTCCCTTGATGAAAGGCGCTCTGCACATTCCTGTTTTCCGTCTTTTGTAATCTGTCTTCTCTGCACAGTCTCTTGTTTAGTCTGCGCAGTCTTTTGTCTACTCTGCGCAGTTTCTTGTTTTGACTGCGCAGTCTCTCTTTTTTGTCATGGTATCAGAGCGCGGGAGGTAACTGGAGAGCAGTCCACTCGAAAGAGTCCGGGTCACAAAGCTGGAACCCTCGTCGCAGAGCAAGGGTAAATGCAGAGAGGATCGACGTAGAGAACAACCGTGAACGACTCCCATAGCTGGAACCCTCGAATATCTGGCAGTCGAGGTGTCGGATTTAGCCGGAAAGGCTACTCGTGAAAATACGAAGACTAGAATCATACCTCGCCAGATTCAACTGGCATTTAGAAACGACGACGAATTGGGGAAACTTTTGGGAAAGAGACTATTGCTAGTGGCAGAGTTCTCCTCCCGAAGGTCGCCGAGAAAGAGGAGAAGGCCTCCGGGCCAAAGTCCCCCAAATCTAAGTAGAAAATATTATGCACGCTCCAGAAGCACGCACAAAATCCATTCCAGAGCTTGGTGAGAGAGATCGTGCAGGACTTTAAGACCGATTCGAGATTCCAGGTTTCAGCTCTAGCGGCGTTGCAAGAGGCGCAGAGGCATAAATGGTGGGTTTGTTAGAGGATGCAAACCTGTGTGCCATCCACGCCAAGAAGGTTACCATCATCCAGCTTGCTCGCTTCTGATTTTTTTTTTTGGCAGATCGCTGCATCCGTGGAAGGAGGGCATAAACGTCCTGCCATTCTTTCTCACGGAGAAGACCCAGGACCAAAATTTTGTTTCCAAATTTTACATGGTGATTTTTTATCCCTGAAAAGGGGCGCCGGATGGATCCTCATCGGCTCTCCATTCATTCCCAATCACTGCGTTGGAGCGAGATTCATGTCTTTAGAGACCATCGGTCGTGGATATCAACACGGGGACAAATGGTGGTAAAATTCGGCTGGCATGGTTGAAATTAGAGAGGAATCTTTGAATTATATAGTTGAAATTAGAGAGGGATCTTTGAATTATATGGTTGAAATAGTTCAAATCTCACAAAGGAACTTTAAAAAAAAAAAAAAATTATTACAGTTCCTTATAAACATTATAAGGACATAGGATTTGAAGTTAATATTTATTTTGGTTAAAAAGAAATAAGCATTGGCTCTCCATTCAAATCTCACGATCAATTTTGTCAATTTTGTCATTAAACGGTTACACTCAATAAAGAACCCAGCTGGAAGTTCTTTCTAATTTTTTTTACAGTTTTGTGATCCTACAAAAAATTTGTCAATTTTGTCATTAAACGGTTACACTCAATAAAGAACCCAGCTGGAAGTTCTTTCTAATTTTTTTTACAGTTTTGTGATCCTACAACAAATTTTTTTTGGCTCTGTATTTTCTTCATGAAAAGAGTAAAATAGAGTCATAAGAGTCAAATTAAGGATATGGAATCTGCGGGGCATTTAGTGTACACGAGACCAGATAGAATGGTCCATCCACAAGTGTGATCAAATTGGTGAATGAACTACCAAGGAACACTCTCATGGGTCAGCAAAGACTCAAGAAGTCCAAAAGAGATCTCAAACAGATCTGGAGAGAGAAAAACAAAGAAATCCCAAGAAGTCCAAAAGAGATTTCAAACAGATCTGGAGAGAGAAAAACAAAGAAATGGCAACGTATTTAGCAAAGACAAATGGAGAGGTTCCAGTTGTATCTGAGGATCCCACATAGGAAGAAGATCAGAGGAAAATTGATGATATTTGGAGCAGCATGAGCATGAACCTACCATTACTACCAGAATATAATGGTAAGAATTTTGAATATTGGTCTGTTAGAATGAATGTGTTTTTGTGTCTTGTAGACTGTTATCATAATCTACATGATCAAGAAAGGGATGCATTAGCATTGCAGATCATCCAACAAGCCTTGGATGACAGTTTGTTGCACAAGGTTGTAGCAGTAATTGGATGACAGTTTGTTGCACAAGGTTGCAGCAGCAATATCTTTAAAAGAAGTTTGGAGTATTCTAGAAACAGAGTACAATGAAAGAGGGGGCAACAATTTGTTGAATGTTGTCACTCTTGAAAAAATATCTAAGTTTGAAGTAAAACTACTAGAGGAAAATAATGAAGGAGCATCTGTGTATGAAGCAAAGCTACGAGACGAAGATAAAAAAAGTGCATCTGTGTGTGAAACAAAGCACGTGAAAATTGCAGAAATTGATGGTGAAGCTATCAGTATACCAACCTCCATTGATGAAATGATTCTAGTAGTGTTTGTTGATGACAACAAAGGATCAACAACAATGATTTTTGATGAACATTGTGAAGAAATTGGCCTCTTTGAAATAGAGGTAAGAAATATTGAAGTTCAATTTGATGATGATAACTTATATTATGATGTTTGCCTTCAAATAATGGAAGAGAAGAAGAAAATTGTTGAATTGATGTTTGGAGGAGGAATCCTACTTGGCATTCAGAACTAAGTGAATGATTTGATGACTACAGAAGCAGTTCTTGAAAGAAGGTTTGATGACAGTAGCATTCAAGCTACTACACTTATGGCTGCCAATGAAGCAGTTGAAGATAATGTTATTGATGCATATTTGAAATGGATTGAACAATCAATCTATGATGATGATGATGATGATGATGATGAATTCCTCATATCTGTGAGGGAGACATATTTGGTTGCAGAAACAAAGAGGGATCTCACAAAAGAACAAAAATAAGAGAACCAATATGGTTCCTGTTATACATTTTTATATTAGATTGACAAGTTGTTTGCGTATGAAGGTCAACAACAACAAGAAGAATATGAATACATAGATGAGGATTTCAAAGAAGACCAGTTTCAAACCATCTTCATGCAATGGAGTTTTGAAGAAATCAGATTTTATTCTGAGTTAATGTGGAAGCAGTCCGTTGATTGTGTAGCCCAAGCTATGAAAGGCATTGATGATAGTTTGCAGAGGTGGCACCAACCCACTATCAAAGATAAATTTGCTACATAAGAAAATGAAAGAAACATGCATAAGAAGCTTGATCAATTTCTGAATATGAAGTTGCAGTGACAAAGAAAAAAGGAAACGCACAGAGCATTCAATATGAAGGCTAAAATGAAAAAAATTACCAGAATAAAACAATACAGAGTTTGGAAGGAGAAGAAGAAGAAACCCAATGCAAGTGAAAAGGTGAAGTCTACTTTTGTTGTTATGTATTGTAAGACTAGATGAGACATAGACTAGTAGGCATTTGCATTTTTGAATTTCTTTTTGTTGAAATCCATTGGCTAAATCCTTTTTTTGATTTTCAAATGCTGCACTTAGGCTTTATCAATGTTGATGCCTGTAAAGATTGACTTTAAGAGGGAGTGTTAGTTTTAAACTTGACCACAGTAGTGACTGTACATGTCAGTTGTTCTGGCCGTCGTACGAGTCTATTAGGATTCCTGTCAGTTTCTTGATCTTCTTGATTTCCTGGAGCTTATTTAGATCAGTTGTTTTCCCTTAATGAAAGGCGCTCTGTACATTTTTGTTTTCCGTCTTATGCAATCTTTATTTTGTGCGCAGTCTCTTGTTTAGTTTGAGCATTCTTTGTCTACTCTGCATAGTTTCTTGTTTTGACTACACAGCCTCTTGTTTTGTCAAGGAAGATGAGAGGAATATCCCCGACACTCACCAGTTAAGATAAAATAAAAACCTCCTATATTAGTGGAAAAGATAACATGAAGTCCATCGAGAACCATCGATGGAGGTAATGGAAAGTATATCAATGAGACCGGAAAGGTTATTAGGATCAAATCCTAAAGCTCTCGGAGAATTTACAAGGAACTTCATTGATGAGATCGACAATGAACTAATCGCAACCATTGTTTCAATCTCAAAATATTTTCCTTAAAGAAGAAGATGACGAGATCAAAGAGAAGTTGACTTGTATCAAATTATATATAAGGAACATGATCTCTAATCTATCTTTAAAAGGATTCTGAAATTGATACTTCTCTCAAGGATTCTGAACTTATACTTATCTCAGACTTCAACCTGATATTGTTATCAAACAAAGTAAGAAGAACCATGCATATATCTATAAAATGGTTTCAGTGTCAAAGGAATTAGTAGTTTAAAGGGAACTAAATCTCTCCATGACACCTTCAAGAAGAGCTTGTGAATTAGTTACCAACACTAGTCAAAGATCCAAATAAACTTTATGTTAACACTTTATCACCAATGACATATGATCACTTCTTATTTGATTGAGCTTCTCCTTTGGCGAGGGTATGTTCCTAATAGAGGTCTAGGTACCCTGTTGGAAACCGTAGAGAACACAATGCTTTGATCATGAGCAGAGGAATCAATAATCAAATTCAGGGAAGTTTACATGATATTTCAATTAATTATTGTTTTGGTTCTGCAGGTTTAGATTTTTTTTTCAATAAGTTTAACCCATTTGTTAAAGATTAAATGGTGTTGTATAACCATTGTTGAGAAGAGGTCATACTCAAAGTCGTTTGATCTACAACCAAGGACGATAGAGAAGCAATAATAATGGCCACCGCATTGATGAAGGGAAAAAAAATAAAATCTGATGCAAATGGTTGATGAAGAGATATGAATCCAACAGACTGTCCAACTTGGATAACGATCTATTTCCTCAATGTCCCAACCAGTTGTCTTTTCCCTCTCATCATTACAAAGGGAATAAAGACAAAGGATGGGAAATGGAAGGTCATTATGGAGGCAGAAGGATACTAGTCATACTGAGCCTCAATAAATACTAGAATTGTACCCAAAGAAAGGTCTTTTGGCTCTTCAAACATTGTATATTTTCTTAACTATTTTGGGAAGACATGTCAACCAAAATTAAGGAGCTTTGATGTGTCACTTTTGAAAATGTTAATATTGAGAAACCCTCGGGGCTATATTTTGATAGAGAGAAGAACTCACATGTGTTGTTGTTTTTCAACGAACTATTTCAAGAATAATGTTTGTTGTTAACATGGGTTTTAAGAGCATGTTTGCTTATGGACTATTCTGACGCAATATATGTTTCCTTTCATTTTCATGATTCTTTCCTATGTTATTTTTCCTAAGTACATGAGTTGTTGATGTATACAAAGATATGATCTCAGCTTTTTTGGTTTGTGTTTCTAGCTTTGTGCCTTCATGACAACTATCTGATTGGGATTTTAAGAATGGTTTAGTTTCATTATAGCTCATGTGGTTATGGTAATTTTCTCCTAGCTGGGATAGGATAGGTTTAAAGTAGATTAGATTTATGCATTTACATAGTATTCATCTACATCACCCGTTCTAATAACCATCCATCACTCACCCTCATTCATGGACCAAGCAGGGTTCCCTAGTACAAATGGTGAGAGGTCTAGTTAGTACTTATTACCAAGGGTAACCCCTACTATTGACAAAGGGGGATTTCAGACCCATGACCAGAATTGGCACTAGAAGGAGGATTGGATGACAAGCCTAGCTATGTGGAGTCATTTTACTTAACGTTTAACCATCCCATGGCTTATCATTACAAAGGGAACAAATACAAAGGCTTGGAAATGGAAGGTCACTAGGGGAGGTGGAAGGCCAAGAGTCATATTTAACCTCAATAAATACAAGAATTGTACCCAAAGAAAGGGCTTTTGGCTCTTCAAATATTGTATATTTTCTTAAATATTTTGGGAGGACAGTGTCAACCAAATTTGAGGAGATTTCCATGGAGCTTTGATGTATCACTCTTGAAACTATTAATATTCATAATCTCTCAGGGCCAACTTTTGATAGAGACAAGAACTCACATGTGTTGTTTTTTTGTTGCGAACTATTTCAAGATGAATGTTTTATATTAAAATGGGTTGTAGGAGCATGTTTTATTATGGACTATTCTCACAGAATGTATGTTTCCTTGCAGTTTTGTTATTCTTTCCTAGGTTATTTGTTCTGAGTACATGAGTTGTTTATGTATACAAAGATATGATCTAGAATTTTCTAGTTATGTATTTGTGTGCATATGTTTCTACATTTGTGCCTTCATGACAACTATATTATTAGGGTTTTACGCGTGGTTTAGTTTCATTACAACTCATGTGGTTATGGCAATTGATCCAGATTATTTTTGGCACGAAATGAGAGCGGAGATATAATAAAGAAATGCATAGAGATATCGTGTATATCCAATAATATAACAAAAATATATTAGAGATGCAACCATAAACATAGAGATGCAGTAATACACGATTTATATTAATGAAATAAATGTATAGAGACTGTAAAATACAGAGTGAAAGACTCACTAGAATGGTGGCAGCTTATCTCCGAGAAGAGATGTGACCGCTACTCGAATTTGCAAGAAGATGATTACAATGAGGCTCTGAAGGCATTTTTACAATAAATAGGAATGCCAAAATTCCTAGACATCCAAAAACCTAACCCTAGGAGATGAAGCAACAAAATTCATGTGGGCCCCATTTGGGTAAGTCAGTACATCAACTTCCCGGGGTCGTAACTTTTGCATACGATCTCCGTTTTAGGTGTATGATAGCTTGGTGGAAAGGTATCGTCGAGGGGATTCATTTTGGGGGATCAATCATGCCTTTGGATATCATTGAGAACCTCGATCTCAAAAACCATCATTTGGTCCCTCAAAATGGCCCTAGAAGTTAAAAACTACTACAAATAGTAAATTGCCAAATTTGCTAGAAAATTGTTTTGAGCCAGTCGAAAAAGGTGGGTGGCCACCGATATCCACTTGGATCAATCCTACCTCCTTAATAAGAAATGGTCTCCATTGCGTTGAGTTCCCTGGGGAGAGGGAAAATCATTTGTTGAATCTGCATCTTGGTGAGTTGCTTGCCTTTCTGGAGACGTCGCGCTACTCAGTTTGTGGAAGTTTGTCACGAACCTGTTGAGGTTGAGGCTATTCAACAAGTCGGGCTACATGAGATGACGGTGTGCAGAAGGAACATTTTTGCTTTGCTGCAACCTGCTTCTGTTGGATAGAAGGTGCTTGGGGCGAAGCTGTAGTGGTTGCAGTGTCCTTTTGTTTCCATTTTGAACAGATTGTGAATAAGCTAAATTTTGTAGTATGAGATACTACCTTGCAACACTTTTTAGGTGGAACAGTAGTCAAAACTACCTCTGGTATTCTATAGAGATGACCCCCTAGAGAAACAATGACACTGTAGGGTCGAGACTCATAAACAACATGGTGCTTTCACATATATGGTTGGCCCAAGAGAACATCACAGACATCTAGTGGGGAAACATCACATAATACCTCATCCTTGAAGGGTTGGATGCCATATGACAATTGATATTGCTAGCTGACACGAAAATCTTGTCCTTGGTGAAGCTACCCGATGTTGTATGGTTGCGGGTGTGGCGTTATCGACAATCCCAATTGTTTGACGACCCTTGTTGATATGAGGTTCTTCTGGCTTCCACCATCAACAATAAAATGCAGCAGGGTCCCTTTCACCCACATTTGTGAATGAAAAAGGTGCTCCCCCTCTTCAGGATCTGTTGGTTCTTCCGATTGAATTGTTGTGGTCGCGATAATAACAGTGGGGTCTGCGTCAATGATCTTTCCTTTACCAGTATTTTCAGAATCAGATTCCGAATCAAGGTTCATCTCCTTGTCTTTGACCTCGGCCACCAATCACTGTTTTGAACGACATTCATCAGTGTTGTGCCAGGGGATTTTGTGGAAATCACACCATTTTTCAGTGTCCTTCTTTGTCTTCGTGTGACCCTTATTTTCATGTGGCTTGGACTTGTTTTCGGGAGACTGTTTGTTAGGGACGTCTTTGTCATACTTTGGTTGTTGCAGATTTGCAGAACCAAAATCGCATTTGTTCTGGTACTTAAATTTATGCTCGATTTTAATAGCATATCTATAGGCAACACCGAGTGATGAGATGACCATAAAATCCATTTCAGTTTGGATGTATCTGTGTAGAGCCCCACGGTATTTTAGAACCAAATGTCGTTCAAAGTCTTTGATACCCATCTTGGTGCGTAAGGTATGGAAGGTATTGGTGAACTCCGAAACTGCTTAGCCCCTCTCTTGCTGTAGTGTGGTCCATTTCATGTACTGGTCCTCATAATTGCCAATAGGGTAATATTGATCCTTTATCGCATCCATAAAAAAATCCCAAGTGGGATCAACCCCATATATTTCAGACTTCTCTGTGGAACTTTGCTCCCAATAAGTTTCCCACCAAGGTTTGACATGGGGGAGAGATTTATGGAGTGCGAAGGTGATCTTTTCTTTGTCAAAAAATTTGTGAACAGAGAAATAACCTTCTAGCAGATTTAACCATTTGTCTAGTGCTTTTGCATCTATCTGTCCTTCAAATACAAGAATATCAAAATTAACTTGTACCTTGAAAGGTGAGGTTCCTCCAAAGTGATCGCTTGATGAATATGTTCCTATTGCTATCGGCGGGCGTTGAAGGATGTGGGAAAAATTCTCCATCATTTTGTCCCTCTGTAGCATGAGAGATTTCTCAAGCAACAGACTGATAGGATCGCTTGCTCCATCGTTTTTATTTTCTTTCGCCATTGAGGGTTTATTGGGTGTGCGAGAGATATTGTCCTCAAGAGAGAGAAGCTTGAGACCCAACTTGCTATACTCAGACCTCTTCGGGGTCATGCACTGAAAAAAACGACCAAGAACAACCTGCTATGATACCACTGATCCAGATTATTTTCGGCACGAAATGAGAGCGGAGATATAGTAAAGAAATGCACAAAGATATCATGTATATCCAATAATATAACATAAATATATCAGAGATGTAACCATAAACATAGAGATACAATAATAAACAATTTTTATTAATGAAAGAAATGTACAGAGATTGTAAAAATACAGAGTGAAAGACTCGCTAGAATGGTGGCAGCTTATCTCTGAGAAGAGATGTGACCGCTACTCGCATTCGCAAGAAGAT
>JZKD02S1611597.1:483355-503648 GCA_000966675.3 Picea glauca
ATTCCAATGAGGCTTTGAAGGCCTTTTTACAATAAACAAAAATGCCAAAAATTCTAGACGTCCAAAAACCTAACCCTAGGAGATGAAGCAGCAAAAGTCATGTTGGCCCCGTTTCGGAAAGTTAGTACGTCAACTTCCCGAGGTCGTAACTTTTGCATACGATCTTTGTTTTAGGTGTATGATAACTCGTTGGAAATGTATTGTCGAGGAGATTCATTTTGAGGGCTCAATGATGCTTTTGATTTTCATTGAGAATATTGATCTCAAAAAACCTTCATTAGGGCCCTCAAAATGGCCCCGGAAGTTAAAAACTGCTAAAAATAGTAAATTGTCAAATTTTCCAGAAAATTGTTTTGAGTCAATCAGAAAAGGTGGGTGGCCACCGATATCCACCTGGATCAGTAATTCACTCCTGGATAGGCTAGGATAGGTTTACATTAGATTATATTTCTTCATTTACATAATCATCATCTACATCACCCATTTGCATAACCATCCATCACTCATCCTCATCGGTGGACCGGGATGAACTTGTTGTCATTCTAGAATCTAGATAGATTCTCTATTTGAAATGGTGAGAAGATTAATTGGTACTTCTCAGTGGGGGTAACCTCTACTGTTGACAAAGGTGGATGTCAGACCCATGAAAAAAATTGGCACTAGAAGGATCGATGGAGGACAATCCTATCCATGTGGATTCATTTCACTTAAATTTTAACCACCCATGGCTCCCCTCCGTACCTTTGTATCGGATGACCATTTGATTCTTCTAAGACCCATCGAGGCCATTTATATCAAGAAAAAGAATCTATTTTCAAACCCCAAATTCGATGGTGAAGGACATGTCTTTGCATTCACACATCTAAATCAATTTTAAATCACTTGATGAAATATTAAGATTGTTAAGGAAAATTAAATATGCAGAATAGTCATCCTCACATTTGAAGGGAAAATTAAAACTTGGTTTAGTACATTTCTAGTGAAATCGATTCATAGTTGGAAACAATTTATGGAAACGTTCATCGTCACTCATGAAGATTATGTTTATGATGAACTCTTTGATGAACTTGCATAAATTAGTATGCTCGGGAATGAATTTGTGAATGATTTCCTTCAAAGAGTCATGCATATTTACTGCACATTTCCTAAAAATGAGGAACCCTCAATCCGAGAAATATTCTCTTTGTTTTAATATCTTGTCTCTATTTCTAAAGAATGTGATTTGAACGATCAAACCATCTCTCATTTACAGGATTCAGACTTCATCATTAAAGATAGAGAATGCACTATATATAACCATTACTTTGACACAACTTTAGGGGATTCTTTATCAAAAATATTAAACCCCTTAGTCTTAGAGTGTGAACCATTTGTTGTCCCCTTTTCACAAAATAATGAATATAATGTGTCCCGTGATGAATCCCCCATTGAAGGAATCTCGCTATTTTCATAATTTGAGGATCTCTGTACACCTTATACAAATCTATTTGATGATAATAACTCGTACGAGCACCAACCTGTATATCATGCAGTCTTTCCTTCACATTATTCTTTCAATGATAAATAACTGAATGATAAAATAGAATGAGAGAGGTGTTGAGATTTGATCGATCAAACACTCATCTTTAACAACACTTCATCGGGCTTACATCACTTTGAAAGTTATTCATATTTTAAATTTTTGGAACATGATGAATCGCAACTTCATATCAATAACCTTGTTTTTGATGACTACTCTTCTATTCTAGAATTGAATATAAGTATTGACCTATCACTCATTTATCATAAGCAATATAACATTTATGAACTTGATGCACAAACATTAATCATGGAAAATTTGAGGTATGCAGAGCACAACAAGTTTGTGAATCATGATGAAGAAGTCCCAACAAACAAACAACCCATCACCATGCAAAGCATAGGAAACAGTGAACTTATCCAAGAGCCTTTGTCCTCTCAGTCTTCTCTAGAATCAAATGTTACTCTCCATGAGAAGATACATCACTCATCCTTGGACTCTATCTCAATGCTCCAACACTCCTCACGCGATTTTATTGATGTCATAGGAAAATATTTTGAGTAATATTTCGCTCAATGTTTCCATCCAACAATCAACTATCGTCGCTCCTCTCAGCAGGAAGAGTATGTGAAATTTGTCCCAAGGAAATATTCATCAATAATGAAGCACTCCATTATCAATCTATAGTTATCTTAGGTGCTCATTGTATTACTTTGACTCCTAGAAAGAACAATTACACCCACTCTAAGACTCTATCAGAAGGTACATTGCACTTAAATTTCACTTATGATTCTTGTGAGGTATATCAATTGGTTTTTATCTCCTTCCAACAGTCATATAGTGACCATTGTAAATTTTATGACATATTTTAATCTTGGTTAGAAGAATCCTACATATTTGCATTTCCCATGAAAAATAATGTCATCAAATTCAATTTGATGAGTGGATATTTTCTTGAATCAATCATTCGAATACGTCATCTCTCACTATTTCATTTTCTGCAATTAACCTTCAATGAATATATGATCAGATGTTTGGATTTGCTTGATTATATTAACTCTCACTACACTTACAACTAGCCTTCTTTCAGTCGGTGTAAGGTAGGTTAGAAATAGGACTAGTGAAGTTATTTTTGTTTACTTATGCTTTCATAATTTAGATGTTTGCTTCCTTTTCCATTTATGTAGCATATATTTTTATTTTTTTGGTTTCTTTAAAAAGGGTCACAAGTTGTGATTAGTCTAGTTTTTCAGTTTGTGAATGTTTTCTTTAGTTTAAGTTTCCTTTCATCAATGATTTCTTCTTTTTGTTTAAGGATTTTTATTTTTTGTTTGACTAAAAGATTGGCTCAACACTGGTTTCCCTCAATAATCATGAGGAAACCGTGGACATGAATTATTTAGGAATTCCAGCTACATGGTTCACTTGTTTCAACAACATTCGCTTTGATGTTGATAGTTGGATAGTTGGTTACTCCAAAATACTAAAAGAATATATGTTGAGGGATACTTTATAGCTTCACCAATATTGACACTGAATTCAAATAATCACATTGACTACTCACAACCTTGCTCAATATTTTTTCTATTGAACAAAATCAACAAAGTGATTGTTGTTTCATGATAGATGGTACACCTGAGACTTTATGGTGCATTAATATTTTTCCTAGTTTTAAATTCTATTTTCAATCATGGGGGAAAGTAATAATGTACTTTGCATCTAACATACAACTCGAGGAATGGGGGATCAAGTTAAATTTTCCCTCTGATGATTCAATCATGATGATATCTAATCTCAGGGATACTGGAAGATCAAATAACTTTCAAGCCCACTTCTATGTGTTAGAACTTGTGATTGTTACAACATAACAGTTATTTTGTTTCCCAAAAGGAGAGATTCCATCAGAAGAAACAATGCTCAAGCTCATGTCTACTTTGTCTCCTGCAAATGGAACTATTATAAAAACAGGTTCATGGAATAATAAAATAAAACAAATGCAGAAATCAAACATAGAAGATACGCAATACAATAGAGACACATATATACGTGGTTCACCTAGTGTAGGCTACATCCACTAGAGAAATTTCTAGGTCCTTCCTTTTTATTATCCAATAAAATGAAGGGATACAACCTACAACACACCTGTTGTAACTTCCTCTTCTTTCTCTCACAAAATCCTCTCTCAGAATACAATATTCACAATGATACCTAGCCATAATACAATTTCCTCATAAAATAATATTTCCTTATAGGAAAAAAAATGTAACATAACCTCTACTGTCAAATCCGTGACCTTATAATGAACAGTCCAGATTTAGTATGAAATTACAATATACATTTACAAGGAAAATTTTCTTTCAGGGGCTTCTCCCCTGAACCCCCATCGGGTGATGCTACTGTCGGGGGCCTGCTTGCCCCCGGACCCCACAGGGGGAAAAATGTTAAAATATTGTGTAACTGCAAAGAATATTCTTATCCCCTTTTGTGGATAAATATAAAATATATTTATTAGATCAATCCCCTTTTGTGGATTGATCATGTCGGTCATTGTAATTGACCAAATCCCCTTTTGCAGATTGGTCAAACCCTAATTGTAATAGGCTAAATAAGAAGTCGCCCCCAGAATATATTAAAGGTGGTTATAACCACCCAGAAGAAGAAGTCGGCCCTGCTAGTGAAGAGACACTTCCACACGTGCCAGAATTGTATAAATAAGAGAGGCTAGCACCTCATTTGAACACACACACAACTCACTCATCTAGTGCGCAAGTTTTGAAGGAAGATGCAGTTTCCAGTTACCGGAAGAGGGAAGAGAGAGAGGTGTGTTTCTTAGTGTTGGATATTCTTTGTTGTCTGGTTCATTATCTCAGCATTGTATTGGCTATTTGTATTAAGGAAATTTGTTGGGTTTTCTTCCCTTTGAGGATTTTCCAGGATAAATGCTTGTGTACTCTTGTGATTGTGTTTCTCTCAGTGATCTTGTCTATGCTATTGTTATCTAGTAAATTGAAAGTAACCTAATAATAGAAGAAAATTTCACATGGAATCAGAGCTAAGCTGAAGAGAGCATCTTTCACAGGAAAAAGAAAAATGTCACTGTTGTCGTACATGAAAATTAGGGATTTTTATTGAAGAAGGTTTTCAGCCCCAAATTCATCTAGAAAGGTGCGTCCTACCTCAAGGAACATTTTGGCATATTCAACGCACTTTTTCAGTGGCTAGATCTCCAAGAAAGTGAAACCCTAGATTTCAGAAAGTACTAGTGTACCAGTGTACCAAAAGTACCAGAAAACTAGAAGCACCAGTCCAAAAATCTGCAAATCAAGTTTGAAGGGGTAAAATTTGGATTTTCAGAAATCTAACTGTACCAGCATACTCGGCTCAGTCTAGTGAATCTTTTGGTGAGTTTAGTTTTTAGATCCAAGAAATTTGATTTTTTATTATTTCTATAGCCCAAAGGGATAGGGTTTCTACTACAAGAAACAATGGCTACCAGCATGAGGGTAGAAGATAGGCTGGAAGGATCTAGAAACTTCATATCTTGGAAGCATAGGTTGCGGATGATTCTAGACGAGAATGATCTCCTAGAACATGTTACAGTGGGTGTACCAGAACCAAATGAAGAAGAGCAAAATACCAAGCATAAAAAGAATGAAAAGAAAGAAAAGAGAATTGTGTCATATTCAGTAAAAGATCACTTGATCCCTCATATATCTGAACCACAGACAACAAGGAAAATGTATGAAGCACTCACAAGGATATATGAAAGGAAAGACATTAGCCATAATCTTACCTTAATAAATCAACATCGTAATATAAAGATGGACAACTCAGAATCTGTCACATCCTACCTTATGAGAGTTTCTTAGATCAGAGATCATCTTGCAGCTATTGGAGATGTCATTAGTGACAAGGAGCTTGTAACCACAACACTAAATGGGTTTCCAACATTTTGGATTCCCTTTGTACAAGGAGTGTGTGCAAGAAGCAAGTTACCCAAGTTTGATAAGTTATGGGTAGATTGCACACATGAAGAATCTACACTTGCAAACCAACAAAAGAGATTAATTGTTGATGAAGAGGAAGCTCTTACAGTTCAAAAGAACAAAAGAAGTTCCTTCAGGAGGAACAATAAAGAAGCTAACTCCGTAAGAGTTCCATATAAGAAGAGAGATGTTTCAAAGATCAAATGCTACAATTTTCAAAATTTGGGACACTTTTCCTATGATTGTCCTCAAGGAAAAGGGAAAAGAAAGCATCAAGCACATGTGGAAAATGAAGAGGAATCTCCTCCCTCAAAGAAAGCTCTAGCAAAAATTAAGGATTATGTACTTTAAGTTGAAGATAGTTGACAACAAATGGTGGAGTCTATGGAGCCTCCCCACACAAAAACAAAAGATAAGTATTCATGTTTATTTTTAGTATCTTGTTTACTTTAATACTTTATCATTACAAGTTAGATTTTTGTGAGAATGTGAATTAACCTCATTTTATTTCATTGTCTATGTAGACTTATGAAGGAAGTATCAAAGAAGAGGATGAAGAAAGAGATAACATATTTATTTCATGTATGACCACTCCTGAGAGTGACAAAGAAAGCATATTGTAAGTAAGTTTACAAGTCTCGGAAGAAAGAACTTATGCCGTGAATTGCAGAAGTTAGACAACACGACAAGGACGTATGATATGGTGACAGTCAGTGAATACCAGACAATATCCGATATTTATATAGGAGTTGTAGGCTCCTAAATATGTAGAACAAAAATATTCAAGATGAAGAAAAATATGGATACTCAGATATAGTGTATGAGATGTAGGTAACTACAGGTTGCTCCAGTACTATTCTTATAGATGGAGAGGGAGCAGGTTGATCCAGTAAGAAGAAAGAAAGAAAGAAATATTCAAACTCAAGAAGGCACCTAGGATATTACATAAGAAAACTTCAAGGATGATGACTAGAAGCTATTATCTTGGTGCAAGAGGGAGCCATGTCTTTGAGTTTGAAATGAAGGATCACGATTTGACGCAGTTAGAAAAGTAGATGGATGTTGCCCAAATATTTTGATCAATATGAAACCTATCTAGTAGATGGATGGTGCCCAACAGATGGGTAGCATGGTATTATACCATTGAAAGATTTTGCACCATAAGAGATTTTTTTAGATCCCATAGCTAGAAATTCATAGAGAAGGAAGATACCTTCATAGATAAGGAATGAGCAATCCCATAGCTAGACCTTCATAGAGAAGGGGAATGAGAAAATTGCCAAGGTTGGCCTCTATCCAAGTGTTGAGGTTTGGATACACTAGGGAAATGCTAGAATACCCTCATAGAGAGGGGCGTGACCACCCTCGTAGAGAGGAATGTGGATGTTTCTCCAAGGGGTAGTAGGAATATACTCTCCTCTATCGAAGGATTGAGTATCCTGGAACAGAAACCTTAACCATGTGGAATTGTTAGTTGGATATTGAGGTTTGTGTTGTGATCTTGCACGGATCATGGAAAGGGATTCTAGTCTTCCCCAGGCTAGTATCTTAGCTTCTATAGTTCATGTGGGATGACTAGGAATGAAGCTATGGTAGTAGTCCTCCCCAATGGATGGGTGAGATAGATGACTACAAGAGAAGGGAGAACATGAAAGGAATGGAAAAACTCGTAGGACATCTTCTGTGTGAAGATAAGAAAGAAGTATCTACTGCGTGAAGATGAAATAAAGAAAGAGTATCCTCTGCACGAATATAAAGAGAACAAAACTTATAATGATTTATAGATATGTCAGTCAGTGATCATGATGTCAGATGACCAAGTTAATGCCTCTAGTTATCCAATTAATGATGTTACCCAATTGATGATGTTATCCAGTTGATGATGTTATCCAGTCAATGATGTTTCCCAATTGATGATGTTGCCCAGTTGATGATGCTATCCTGTGGATGTCGCTACCTAGTTGATGTTGACATACGATGACCTGTCAAAAGATAAATAATATCCTTCTTGTTAAGAGGGAGTGTTAAAATATTGTGTAACTCTAAAGAATATTCTTATCCCATTTTGTGGATAAAGATAAAATATATTTATTAGATCAATCCCCTTTTGTGGATTGATCATGTCGTTCATTGTCATTGACCAAATCCCCTTTTATAGATTGGTCAAACCCTAATTGTAATAGGATAAATAAGAAGTCGACCACATAATATATTAAAGAGGCCCCATAATATATTAAAGGTGGTTATAACCACCCAGAATAAGAAGTTGACCCTTCGAGTGAAGAGACACTTCCACACATGCCATAATTGTATAAATAAGAGAGGTCAGCGCCTCATTTGAAAACACACATAGCTCACTCATCTACTGCGCAAGTTTTGAAGGAAGATGCAATTGTCGGTTGCTGGAAGAAGGAAGAGAGAGAGGCATGTTGCTTAGTGTTGGATATTCTCTGTTGTCTAGTTCATTATCTTAGCATTGTATTGGCTATCTATATTAAGGAAGTTTTTATGGGTTTTCTTCCCCTTGAGTTTTTCCCAGGATAAATGCTTGTGTACTCTTGTGACTGTGTTTCTCTCAGTGATCTTGTCTATGCTACTTTTATCTAGTAAATTGAAAGTAACCTAAGAATAGAAGAAACTTTAACAAAAAATACCCCCTGAAATTCCCCCACGTGGAGGTATACAATCTTCATCAAGTATAAAAATTAATGAAAACAAAGACCTATGAATCAGGAAGATAGTTAGGCTCCACAACCAACAACCTCCCACTTGGAGACTTATCACAAAAACTCCACTGCTATTGTATCTGTTGGACTATGATCCTTCTTGGTCCTGGAAAATTCATCATTTTTTCCTTCATGCTTGAAGACCAACTAAAACTGAGCAGGAACTCAGTTTCTCCTTGGTTACTCCCTTTGTTAACATGTCTACGGGATTCTGGCTAGTATGTGTATTTTCCAACTTCAAATTTCCATCTTCCAAGATGAATTGTATGAAATGGTACCTGAGATATATATGCTTATTCTTTGAATGGAAGGTTGATTTCTTTTCAACATGAATGGCACTCTCACTGTCATAATACAACCTGTTATTCTCCTGCTTCTTTCCCAATTCGTCGATAAACCTTTGTAACCAAATCATTTCTTTACTAGCCTTTATAGAAGCAACATACTTCAATTATGTTGTTGAAATTGAAACAACCTTTTGTACTTTTATAATCCAACTTATTGTTGTCCCACCTATAGTAAAAACATGCCTTGTGCTCCTCCTCCTACTATCTTTATCACCTGCCATATCTTAATCAACATATCCCTGTAGAACAGTGTATGAACCTCCAAAACATAATGCATGATTAGAAGTATGCCTCAAATACCTAAGATTCCACTTTACTTCCTCCCAATTTTATTTACTTAGATTGTTCATATACCTTCTCACAACTCCCACTGCATGTGCAATATCTGGTCTTGTGCATGCCATCACATACATCATGCTTCCAACTACTGATGAATAAGGGACCCTAGACATGTATTTTATCTTGTCCTATGTCTAGGGACACATTTCCTTGGTTAATTTTAAATGGATGGCCAAAGGTGTACTAACTAGTTTTGCATTCTACATTCTAAATGTCTCCAATACCTTCTCTATGTACTCACCCTGAGACAATGTCAATTTGCATTTTTTCCTGTCTCTTGTTATTCTCATACTAAAGATTTTCTTTGGAGCACCAAAATCCTTCATTGAAAATGAATTAGCTAATTTCTTCTTGAGCATAGTTATATCATGCATATTAGATCCTCCAACAAGCATGTCATCCTCATATAATAGCAAGATAATATAGCTTCCATTTTCTAGCCCTTTAAAATAAAAACAATGATCAGAATGACATCTACTATAACCTTGTTGTATCATAAACATGTCAAACATCAAATACCATTGCCTTGTAGCTTGATTTAGGCCATACAATCTCTTTTTCAACTGACATACCAAATTTTACTTCCCTTTGACCTCATACCCCTGTGGCTACTGCATATAAATGTCTTCATCCAAATCCCCATGGAGAAACATTTGTTTACATCTAACTATTCAAGATGAAAATATTCTACTCCCACAAGACTTAAAATAGTCCTAATTGAAGTCATCTTAACAACAGGAGAAAATATTTCATCAAAATACATACCTTTGTTTTGTACAAACCCCTTTACAACAAGTCTAGCCTTGTACCACTTTTTACCTCCATCTTCTTCCTTCAACTTGTAAACCAATTTATTTTTCAGTGATATTTTTCCTGTAGGAAACTGAACCAAGTCCCAAGTCTATTTATTTACCAAGGAATCCATTTCCTCTTCCATGCCTTGATACCACTTATTTCTAGTGTCTACCTGCATTTCCTCTTCATAACATTATGATTCACTAGAATGAGTCAACAATAGACAATACAATGATGGAGAGTATCATTCATGGGGTCTAATTAACCCGGTAGATATTGTAACAATGCTTGTAGGAGTTTGAGGTACTTGTTTCTCTTGTTGTTGTACATTTTGATTTTCTGGTACCTTTGGAATTTATTTTTCAGTGATCTCATCAAGCACTGTGTATTCTGGTTTTTCTTTTTCTTGTTTCTTTCCATGCAACTCATCTTTGTACATGAACCTCTCATTGAATATGAAATCTCTACTCCTAATGATTTTGTGATTTTAATAATCCCATAAGCGATAACCAAAATCATTAGCACCATGTCCAATAAATATATACTTCTTGGATTTTGTTTCAAGATTTGTTCTATTTTCTTTATCAATATGGAAAAATGATTCACAACAGAAGTCTTCATAAATGAATAGTATACCATTTTTGTGACATCCCCAAAAACAAATAAAGGAAATAAAAATATTTTGAAAATTTAAAATTGTTGGAAATTTATTTCCGTTTTTAGTAAATTCGAAATTGGAAAATTTTTGCCATTTATGGAAATTCTGAATTTTGAATTTTATAGTTGTAATAAATGATTTTGATTATTGGGCATAGATATGATTTGTCCCAACTAGATATTGGACAATTACATTTTTTAAAAACAAAATATCTTATATTGATTGCAGGAAGACAAATGGAACAACCATGTTACAAGTAGTTGACCATGACTCCATGAGTGGGGAACCTGTTGGAACTATCCCTGGGTTGATTTATACAAGTGGAAAATTAGTGATTTGGCCATTGGAAACCCCTGAAAATCAGGTATTTAGGAAGCTGCGAAAATTCCCAAGGAAGGGAAAAGACCTAGGCAAGTTACAAATAAGCATATGGGAGGAGGCAGGACGTTGCTAAGTATGTTGGAGGAAAGAGTCTAGTTTTTTTGGATTTTTCCACTTGTTGTTATGAACAATGGAAAAGTGTGAGGCAAGGAAAGAGGACTGAATTGAAGGAATTTTTTGCAGAGAGATTTCCAAGTTCGCCCTTATGGACTCATGGTCAGGCTAGGGGGTGAATCGAGCAAGAAATTGTGGCTGCTCGGTTCTACGGTTGGGAGGAATGTGGTTGTTCCCGTTCTTTTCTTCGCAAGATAGTCCATATATGTTACTCTAAACCCCATATCTCTGAATGATGTATTTGTTAGATATATTGTTCATGTTATAGTTATATGGAAAATAGTTTTGGTGTTCTTTGTGTAAATGTTTGTATAACTGCTGTAAATTTTTCCTGTACCTAAATAATTCGATATTGTACCTTTGTTGAATGAATTGGATGATGTTTCTAATGGGATCCTTAATGATGGTATTCATGCTATAACCTGGAAAATGGCTATTCGAGAATGAAGTAACAGACGGTAGCATCTAATTGTGGAATTATTTTATGGAAATGTCATTTCGACTTCATAAAAATATATATCGAATACTTAACTGTGGACAAAAGAATGATTATATGCGTACCTATGATTCCATAAATCTTTAACAGAATTGAGTATTAATATCAAGGAATGAACAAAGTGCATTATTATATAGTTTCCAAGCCTGAAATAGAGCCGAATTATATACGAGTAGAGCGTAGATATTTAAGTATTTTTTTTTTAAAACCCTACCAGAGTCGATTATATACGAACAGAGTGTAGATATTTAAGTAGGTTTTAAACCCTACCAGAGTCGAATAAACAAGAACAGAGAAAGTGTATATGTACATATAGGCTTCAAACCTTATCAGAGTCGAATAAACACGAACATAACAAATAGTTATATATATATATATATATATATATATATATATATATAGGTTTCCAAACCTTAAAACAGATTCAGATATAAGATAATAGGGAGAATACATATTATGGATTCACAAAAAGCTTAATTAGAAAAGGATCTGTATACCAAAAGAACAGAGTGAACAAATCTATTTATGCATAAGTGTAATCCAATCAATATAAGAGAAAACATAGAGTAACAATGCATGAATAAAACCATGTTCACATTTTCAATGATTCAAACTGAGCAGAGACGAAACATGTGATAGTGCATGAACAGTACCCTTATTATGCACACATAAGTTCAAAACTTGAAAAATAGAACCTAATATTTGACAAGGAGCGAACAGTACTAGAATAGGCTTTTAATTCCATTTTGTAACCTTCAATCAAAGGGTTGAAACATAGGGGAGTGATTCCATTACAGAGTAACTAGCAAACACATTGCTTTATACTTATTAAGAAGCTTTCAAGAAAAAGTCCAATTAGATAGTTATCGGTAACAAAAGACTACCCAGACTCATCAATAGGATCAATACTAATGGCCAGTGTGACTAGTAAGAATTTTTTCGAATAAATTAAACCACAGGAGTAATGTACAGAGCGTCGAAGATAAGATTTTCCCAACATAGTCATTACAGTAGAACACTACTTAAACAAGATTTCCATACTTATTATGTAAGGATCATTTTGAGAACCCTTTGTTATGGAACCCGAGTACCTTAGGCATGTTGAACAGAAGCTGATACCTGCACCAAGAAGAGAACACCCTTGCACTCGACCATCACGGGAAGATGTTAGCAAAGTATTAAGAACAAAAAAACTTCAAGTTTATAAAATCAAATAGATGAGTTCCACAGGGATACAGGTCTGCTTAACTTAAAAACGCCACGACCCCCAGTGGTCGTGCCTATTTTGTGATCGTGTCCCTGGCCGGAGAAAGGGATACCTGGAACTCCTAGTGGGTACCTCACAACAAGAGAAAAGTCCCACCATTAATACAACGATACCCATGTTCAATAAAATCTTTAAACAAAAGGGTTGACAGAGAAAGTAATACTGCGAATCCAAGAAGACCAAACTTACTTAAATAGTACTTTGCACAACAGTTATAAAGAATCTGATAAAATGACATTATGTATATAGAGATACGAATAATCAACTTGCTAGGATGTATTCCAGAAATAATGTACCAACAGGCCATCACTTTATTACAAATAGAATGCATCAAACACAGAGGAAGACAGAACGATAAACCCTTTCGGTGCTACAGAAGTTTTCCTCCGAAATAGTTGCCATTATTAGAGTTAAGTAAAAGATTAAGAAGAAATCCATGAACAGAGGGAACATGGCCATGGTGGTGTAAAGTAAGGACTCTCGGTGTTAATCCCTACCCCAACCTACATTTTAATGACATGAGAAATCACATAAACCCTGTTCATATTATAGAAAGTAAAAAATCTCTTTAAAACACTCGTGAACTCTGTGGTTTCCTTGTTAAAAACTAAGGTTCGATAGTTGTATAGGGTCCTACCAAAAATACGGTGGTTTCTATCGACTTCACCAACGCATAGGCGACAACCCTCCCCTGTGCAACAATGCTCAATGTAGAACCTCCCTTACGAAAAACACCAGAATGAAATCAGACTGCCAAAAAACCTATATGGACGATTCACCACCCTTAACCATTCGGATGTACAAGCCATGTGCTAGGGATTGGATGGCGCATCAATAATAGTAAGGACAGGGGGATGAGGCATCATGACTGAGGAAAATTAAATTCTAGGTCAGAATCTTATTTTCCCCTGATAGATACACCTACCTTCTTTAAAACTGGAATATATGTATAACCATGACTGTCCAGTGCACATGATCGATCGTTATACCTCAATATCTGAAGTACTCCTCTCGTTACACCAACAGAACAAGAAGGGTCATTAGTTAGTTACGTAGTGCGGGATGAGTAGGAAACTATTTGTTATGACGGAATCCCAAGTCGTATTTTAAAAAATACATAACATCAGAGGGGAGTGCATGGTTACCCACCATTAGTTTCATCCTTAATAACTATAGTCACCCGAGTACACCTCAATCCTAATGTCAACTCAGCCAGGTAAGAGTATAGGGGTTAATGTCAGAGTTTTATTTGGTGTGTGTAAGGTCCACTCCAGCCCGACTCCCTTAATTAGGAGAGTGGGAAATACAACCTTTGCGTATGGGCAAATAAATTTAAATGTCAACATTTATATATATATATATATATTATGATATAGGATTTTAGGAAAGGACCCTTTGTCATTTGAAGCTTCTCGTTGTGTGAAAGTATTATGTTCAAGGGATACTCTGAGCCCAAAGGAGATGTAAGCACCCACTTTATGAAATATTTAAAGAATAATCTCGCTAAGAAAAAATATATATTTATGATAAATTAGAGGTTTATGACATATGGTATCAGAGTAAAAAGGTGACAACACTGGACCTGAAAAGGGCGACAATAGTTGTTTAGCATAGATATATTTTGGCTTATGAAAAACTAACAAAAAAATCTGATGGTTACAAACAAAAAACTATTTTTTGTTTTGTTAATTATGGCAACTCAGGAAGATGTAGAGATCAGGATGGGAGAAAACTGGCAACAAGGACCTCTTGGAGATACAAGACATAATAGTGATGGAAGCCCACCCATAGAAGTATTGGAAACAATGAGGAACCTGATCATCGAACTACAGATCTTTAAATCCAACAAAGAAAAATTGAAGAAGGCACAGCAAGAAGAACAGGAGATAAACGAAGTCTTGCTGCGTAGTATAGTGACCAAGAAAAGCCCAAAAGACAATAATAATGATGAGGAAGTCAGTAAGAGAGCCTCCAAGAACTTAGGGCCAGAAACAGAAAAATGAGACAGTTCCTCTGAAGGAACACCTCCAGTTGAGGATGGAACAAAAACTGATAGAAAAAGAAAACAAGTAGACCACCTTGAAGGAGAAATCAAAAGAATTAAACTCGCTACCTTTGATGGGGAATATAGGACAGGAGAGGAAGCATAGACTTGGCTATTGGACATCAAAAAGTATTTCCAAATCTGTAACTATTCTAGCAACATGAAGGTCAAGATGGCCATCTACAACCTGAAGGGGAAGGCCATCATTTGGTAGCAAGATTTTAAATTAGCCAAGGGCCTAAAAGAGAAATAGTTGGAATGTTCGGACTTCAAGAAGTACCTTAAGAAACAATATCTATTAGAAAATTATTATGAAAGAAAGACGAAGGAATTTTACAAGTTACGACTCAGACTGATGACGATGGAGGATCTTATAAATAAATTTCTATATTTGCTAAGATTTGTGCCATACATCCGTGAGGATAAAGTGAAAATTCAGTGATTCTTAAGCTGTCTACCACAGTTCTACAAGGATAGAATTGAGCTTGAAAACCCCAAATCCTTAAGTGAAGTATTCAAAAAAGCGCGGATGTGCTATGACCAATATAAACAGTGGGTAGAGTTTCCCAAAACCTGGAAAGACAAGAAACAAGTTCGAATGAACCAACGGAAGAAGGGATACTAGACAACTCCTTATCAGAATACAACGAAGAGTTTTCTGAGAAAATATCTTCACTCCCATCCTCTGAATGCTCAAGGTAGTGGAAAACCAACAAACCTAGGAGCAAAGAGGGTTGGGGACAACTTCGCATGCAATTAAAGTGTTAGGAATGTGGAGAACCTCATCTCAAGAGGAACTGCCCACGTCTGGGTTCAACAAACAGAATTGTTCTTCATAACCCGCAAGAGGCCTCAACAGTGGGAGATATGGGCAGGAGCCTACATCGGATAAATGTGGCCGTCGACAAACGACAAGCTGATCACCAGTCCTTGGTGGTGGAAGTCAAAGGTAAAATCTAGGACACTCGAATTTCCGTTTTAATTGACCCCGGAGCACAATTAAGCTATATTACTCCGAAAGTAGTAGAGTCGAACAAACTTAAAAGACTAAAGCATGCAAAATCATGGCTTGTGAAACTAGCGACAGGTACAAAAAGGATAGTGATCGACTACATTTCGGATTTTGAGTTCAGCCTAGATGGTCAAACTATAAGGACCAATAAGAACATCCTACCACTAGGATGTTACGATATGATTATTGGGACGAACTAGTTGGAAATGCACAAAGAAATATTAAATTGTTATACAAAGATACTTAGCTATAAAGATGATTCTGTTACCACCGGGACAGCCCAAGGCATACCAAAACCTGTATCAGTCTGACAAATTTCAACAATGCAACTAAAAAAATGCGTGAGAAAAGGATGTCAAGTTTATGCCATCCAAGTGATGAGTCTAGCAGAAGAGAAGGATAACACAAAGTTGGAAGACTTTGTGGTCCTACGTGATTTCAGAGACCTGTTTGTTGATGAGATACCAGAATTACTCCCTAGAAGGGAAATAGACTTCTCCATAGATCTGTTACTCGGTTCTTCCCCTATCTCAAAGGCACCTTACCGGATGAGTCTACCAGAACTAACAGAATTAAAAATACAGTTACAGGAATTGTTGGACAAGGAGTACATCAGACCAAGTGTCTCACCTTGGGGAGCACCAGTCCTCTTTGTGAAAAAGAAGGATGGTACTCTAAGATTATGTATCAATAAGTACCCCTTACCAAGGATAAATGATATGTTCGATCAAGTAGGAGGGGCCAAGATCTTTTCAAAATTGGACTTACGATCCGGGTATCATTAAGTTCGGATAAAAGACAAGGACATAAACAAAACAACATTTCAGACAAGATATGGACACTAAGAGTTTGTACTTGCACCTTTCAGACACACTAATGCCCCAACCACATTTATGTGTCTAATGGACAATATTTTCAGTGAGTACTTGGAAAAATTTATGGTAGTATTCGTCGATGATATCCTGGTCTATTCAAAGATAGAGGAGGAACATGAGGAACACTTAAGAATAACTCTACAAACATTAAGGAAGCACAAACTGTACGACAACTTCCACAAATGTGACTTATATCAGAAGGAAATACAATACCTTGGGCATGTAATTTCAACAGAGGGCATTTCCATAGACCTGGAAAAGACGAAATCCATTAGATAATGGTTGATACCTAAAGATGTAGTGGATATACGGTCATTCATGGGAATCACCAGATACTGCCATAGGTTTATAGAAGGATTTTCCAAGATAGCTTACCCTATCACATTACTACAGAAGAAAGGAACCAGGTTTAACTGGTCAGAGAAATGTCAAGAGATATTCAACAAACTAAAGGAATTATTGACAACGACACCCATATTAAAAGTAGAAAACCCAGATAAAGACTTCACGGTATGTGTCGATGCCAGTAAATAAGGGCTAGGTAGTGTCCTAACTCAGGAAGGACATGTTATTTGTTATGAGTCCCAGAAATTAAAAGAGCATGAGATAAATTACGTCACTCATGACTTAGAATTGGCAGCAGTAATACACACCTTAAAGATGTGGTGACATTACATAATGGGCAGAAGATTCCTATTATTGACAGACAACAACGGGGTGAAATACCTGTTTAACCAACGAAATATTAACGCAAGGCAAGAAAGGTGGTTAGCCTTCTTAAGGAAATTCGATTTCAAAGTTAGACATATCAAGGGCAAGGAAAACAAAGTAGCAGACGCATTAAGTAGAAGAATCCATGGGTTATTTGAGATGAACATTAGTAGAGCAGAACATGATCTGGAAGAAATAATAAGGACGGAAGGCATTGATGACGAAAAATATACCAAAATGATGGAAGAATTTTCAAATATTACCGCGAACTCAGATAATTTAGATCTAAGTGTCGACGAGAGGGGATTGCTAAGATTTAAAAACAAGCTTTACATACCAGATTCAACAGGGTTAAAGGTGTCAATATTGGATGAAGTGCATAAGAAGCCATATTCTGGCCACCCAAGGTACCAGAAAACAATAACAACATTCAAAAAACTATTCTATTGGCCTAATATGAAAGGCGAAATAGCGAAATAATTGGCTAGGTGCCAAGATTGTCAGCAGGTTAAGGCCGAGCACCAACATCCAGCCAGCCTCTTACAGCCATTACTAGTACCAGAATGGAAATGGGAGACTATATCACTCGACTTTATAACAGGTTTGCCAAAAACTCATAAACAGAATGACTCAATTATGGTTGTAATCGATAAACTCAGTAACTCTACACACTTTATCCCAGTAAAGTCTACTTTTAAATCTATAAACATTGTTGAAATATTCATGAAACAAATCTTTAGACTGCATGGTATTCCTAAAACAGTGATTTCAGATAGAGACGTAAAATTCACCTCCGCCTTTTGGAAGGAGTTGTTTGCAGGGCTCCATACCAACTTGAATTTCAGTACAAGTTATCATCGAAAAACATATGAACAGACTGAAAGGACAAACCAAATCATAGAGGATATGCTCTGCATGTATGTAAGAACAAAACAAAACAAGTGGGAGGATTATATACACTTGGTAGAATTTGCATATAACAATGGGTACCAAACTTCAGCAAAATTGAGCCCTTTCAAAGTATTGTATGGAAGGAAGTGTACAACTCCAATTAGATGGGATAAATCAACTGATAGACTCATGGTCAGAACCGAAATGCTCCAAGAAATGGAGAACATGGTTATAAAGGTACAACAGAACTTGAAAGAAGCACAAGACAGACAGAAGAGTTACACAGACAAGAAAAGAAGGCACTTGGAATTTCAAATAGGAGACCATGTTTATTTAAAAGTCAAAGCCGAGAAAATCTCATTAAAGCTAGGGAACTGTGCCAAGTTGGCACCCCGGTTTTGTGGGCCCTTCGAGATACTAGCTCGAATTGGACCCATAGCATACCAACTTTCACTTCCAGCTAATCTAAGAATTCATAATGTATTTCATGTTTCATTGATGAAAAAGTATATTCATGATCTGACTCATATGATTGATTGGAACTTGGTGCAGGTGGAACTCGAAGGCGAGTTCCAGGTGAAACCCTTATGCATTCTGGACCGGAGAGAAATAGCACTTCGGAACACAGTCGTCGCTCAGGTAAAGGTGCAATGGAAGCACTTTAGTCCTAAGGAGGCCACTTGGGAGTTGGAAGGAGATTTGCAGAAATCTCATCCAATCCTGTTCCAGGAAAGGAACAAACATTGAGGACAATTTTTTATTTAAGGGGGAAAGGATGTGACATCCCCCCCAAAAAATAAAGGAAATTAAAATGTTTTGAAAATTTAAATTTGCTGGAAATTTATTTCCATTTTAGTAAATTCGAAATTGGAAATTTTTTGTCATTTATGGCAATTCCGAATTTTGAATTTTATAGTTGTAATAAATGACTTTCACTGCTGGGCAGAGATCTAATTTGTCCCAACTAGATATTGGACAATGACATCTGTTAAAAACAGAATACTGTATATTGATTGCAGGAAGACAAATGGAACAACCATGTTACAAGTAGTTGACCATGACTCCATGAGTGGGGAACCAGTTGGAACTATCCCTGGGTTGATCTCTACAAGTGGAAAACTAGTAATTTGGCCATTGGCATCCCCTGAAAATCAAGGATTTAGGAAGCTGCGAAGATTCCCAAGGAAGGGAAAAGACCTAGGAAAGTTAGAAATAAGCATATGGGAGGAAGCAGGATGTTGCTAAGTATGTTGGAGGAAAGAGTTTTTTGGATTTTTCCACTTGTTGTTATGAACACTAGAAAAGTGTAAGGCAATGAAAGAGGATTGAATTGAAGGACTGTATTGCAGAGGGATTTCCAAGTTCACCCTTATGGACTCATGGTCAGGCTAGGGGGTGAATCAAGCAAGAAATTGTGGCTGCTCGGTTCTACAGTTGGGAGGAACGTGGTTGTTCCCTTTGTTTTCTCTACAAGATAGTCCAGATATGTTACTCTAAACCCCATCTATCTGAATGATCTATTTTTTGGATATATTGTTCATGTTATAGTTATATGGAAAAGAGTTCTAGTGTTCTTTGTGTAAATGTTCGTATAACTGCTGTAAGTTTTTCCTGTACCTAAATAATTCGATATTGCACCTCTGTTGAATGAATTGGTTGTTGTTTCTAATGGGATCCTTAATGATGGTATTCATGCTATAACCTAGACAATGGCTATTCGAGAATGCAGTAATAGACGGTAGCATCTAATTGTGGAATTATTTTCTGGAAATGTCATTTCGATTTCATAAAAATATATATCGAATACTTAACCGTGGACAAAAGAAGTATTATATGCATACCTACGATTCCACAAATCTTTAACAAAATTGTGTATTAATATAAAGGAATGAACAAAGTGCTTATTATATAGTTTCCAAGCCTGAAATAGAGTCGAATTATATACAAATAAAGCGTAGATATTTAAGTATTTTTTTTTAAAAACCCTACCAGAATCGATTATATACGAACAGAGTGTAGATATTTAAGTAGGTTTTAAACCCTACCAGAGTTGAATAAATGCGAACATAGCAAATTTATATGTACATATAGGCTTCAAACCTTATCAAAGTCGAATAAACACGAACAAAACA
>JZKD02S1611597.1:505948-527293 GCA_000966675.3 Picea glauca
ATATATATATATATATATATATTATGATATGGGAATTTAGGAAAGGACCCTTTGTCATTTGAAGCTTCTTGTTGTGTGAAAGTATTATGTTCAAGGGATACTCCGAGCCCAAAGGCGATGTAAGAACCCACTTTATGAAATATTTAAAGAATAATGTCACTAAGAAAAATAAAAAAAATTATGATAAATTAGAGGTTTATTACAATTTTACTTGTCCATCCCTCCTCTGGAATGCCACCATCCAAATAAATTGAAGGTCCTTTGTTTATCAACTAAATAACAGTATCTACAACATCTTCCCAAAACTATAAGGGAAACCCTACATGTGATTCATACTCCATGCATGCTCCATGATTGTCTTGTTCAACCTTTCTAACACACCATTTCCTTTTGGTGTCCTTGGAACTGTCTTCTCTCTATGAATCCCATGGTATGAAAAATAATCAACAAACACCTTGTTGCACTATTCACATCCATTTTCTGATCTGAGACAGTTCAACCTTTTTCCTGTCTCATTCTCAACCAAACCTTCCCATTTCTTAAAAGTATCAAAAACATCATATTTTTGTTGAATGCAATAAACCCAAGTTTTTCTAGTTATATCATCAATAAAAGTTACATAATAACGAGATCCACCAAGATATGATACGTGATCTGGTCCCCATACATCTTTTTTCACTAACCTTTCACTCTTCTTTTCTTTTCCAACTCTGAGAAATATGACACTCTTTTGTTTTCCATAAACATAGTGCTCACGGAAATCCAAATCAATTTGTTTAAGATCTGGCAACAAATTTCTTTTTTGAAGTATCTGCATCCCCTTCTCACTCATGTGTCCAAGCCTATGATGCCACGGTGTTGTATCCACTCCTATAGAACCTAAAGAGATAGAAGAGACAATATTACCAGTGCATAAATACAATGTACCTACCTTCTCTCCTTTTGCTATCACCAATAATCCTTTGGTGACGTTCCGCACCTTATCCACAAATATGGATATACAACCTTCACTTGCCAATTGACCTGTTGAAATTAGATTTTTCCTTAGATCTGAAACATGTCTCACCTCTTTCAAAAGCCATTGATTTCCATTATTTTTCTTTATTTGTACCTTTCCCATTCCAACAATTTTTCATGGTGCATCATCACCCAAATGAACTTGTGTAAAATCACCGTGAAAATAATATAGAAAATGTTTCCTATGGGGTGTGGAATGAATTGAATCCCTTGAATCTACTACCCAAGACTAAGAAATATTATCTACTGAAAAAATAAAAGCATCTTGTAACACATCACCTGTTACATTTGGTTCCTTATTTTTCTCCTTATATCCATCTCTATGTTTCTTTGGAGCTCTGCAATGTTTCTTCATATGTCCTTTATTTCCACAATTCCAACACTCTACTTTTCCTAGTCTGTATTTGGATCTGCCCTTCCTAGAATTATCGTGGTTCCCTAATCCCTTTCATATATCCATTTGTCCTCCCCCGTTCTCCATGTTTAACACATTACTTGATGTCTCACATAAATAATCTTCCATTTTCATGTTCCATAACTTGTAGTTTTGGCCATTAAATTTCTCGACCCTAAAATTTTTGTATTCTACCATTGCTCCCACTCAAACCAGGAACCCTCTTTTACTATGAGTTATCTTTGCTTCTGATATTAGTTGTTAGAAAAAAAGGATCGTGGAACAATAAAATAAAATAAATGAAGAAATAAAACATAGAAGATACACAATATAATAGAGACACAGATCTACATGGTTCAGCTAGTGTGGGCTACATCCACTAGAGAAATTGC
This sequence comes from Picea glauca, assembly GCA_000966675.3. Classification (NCBI taxonomy): domain Eukaryota; kingdom Viridiplantae; phylum Streptophyta; class Pinopsida; order Pinales; family Pinaceae; genus Picea; species Picea glauca. The sequence continues at coordinate 507,752 of JZKD02S1611597.1, forward strand.
CAAGCCCTTCCATTTTATTATCCAACAAAATCAAGGGATACAACCTACAAGACACCCATTGTAACTTCTTCTTCTTTCTCTCACAGTCTCCTCTCTCATAATAGAATATCCACAATGATACCCATCCGCAATACAATTCCTTCATAAAAGAGGGTTTCCTTCTAGGGAAAAAAAACCTAACATAACTTCTACCGTGAGATCTGCGACCTTAAAATGAATGGTCCAGATTTAATATGAAATTACAAAATAAATTTACAACACAATTTTTTCTTTAGGGGATTCACCCGCGAACTCCTACTAGGGGGGCGCCTTCCCCTAGACCCCCCAGTCGGGGAATCATCCCCCCAAACCACGTAGAGGGGAAATCTCCCCCTACAAGCCCCTTGCAGGGAGGGGTGTACAGTCTTCATGGGGTATAAACATGCATGAAAACAAATACCTCTGAATAAGGAATATAATCGGGCTCCACAACCAACAGGAACAACTAATGTTCATGGTTTGATCTCAAACATCTTGAAAGATTTGGATAATTGTTTTTGGATTATTATGGTGAGGATTTTCAGAAAGTTTGTCTAGAGTTTGATCATAGAAAGAAAATAAGAACAAGATTTGATGAAGTCACATGTCTTTGAAATATTTGAGTTGATCATGAAACACAGTGACTATGGTTAGCTAAGCACACAACTCTAGAACATCATTTATAGAGCTGGGAGTGGTGGGGATGAAAGGAATATCTCTTAAGGCCAGAGAAAAATAATTTGATGGACAACAATGTTTAATTATAGCTAACCCTTTCCCCACTGAAGCACAAGGCTACAAAATTGAACTGGAAGCCTTCATGAAATCATAACGATAGGTGTAATTCTCATCCAACACTAGCACTGAAACCCATCTGAATGAAGTAATACGTGTATAATCTTTCACATGGATTAGTCGTTTCGAGAGGCCGTAAACTTGTAGCTGGTTGGAATGCATGAATATCATTGAATATGTTGGAAACACTCAATATATGATTTCCTTATCAGTGCACCTTCTTTCCTAATCGCATATTGTTGATCATAATTCATCTAAGGTATAATTTTTTAGTTGCAAAAAGGCTTTGAGTTGAGTTCATCTCCTAATTAAAAACATCTCTTCTCGTTCTTTCATCATCATCTTTTCCCCTCAAAGCAATTCATTTCTTAATTTTTTTTGTCTTATGATCTGTAATTATATTTGATGACATGCAGACCACCTCACCTTCATATTTCCCTTATAGATAGTTCTTTCACACTCGAAGCAGACATGAACTAGCTTGCATCTCTTTCCTAGCTCCTAAGCAAAATTATTGGTCTCTGTTTGAACAAGAATCATGGCTTTTCTGGGAATGTTGTGATAATAGTTAAACCATGAATGAACACACTAGTTAATCGATGGTCATCCTTTCATATTGGTTGGTGAGCATATCCTATGTAACAGGGGAACCTTCCACACACTAAGTATCTTCTTGCGTGAAGGACAAAGTGTCAAAGTCTAAAGGTTGAAAACCATAAAGGGATAACTCTATGTAGACAAGTCTGAAAAATATTCAAATAAATCTCAATAGCTAACAGTCATCCCCTCTCATGATAAAAATCCACCACCTTCCCCATCCACCGAATTTTATGCATGCACTAAATAAATCATGAAGGAATGGAAATGAAAGTTTGACCAAACTAGGGGACATGAGGATATCTTCGTCGGAGCTATGGTTTCTCCTTGATAGAAGAGCAAGTTCTATGATGTCATGGTGACTCCAAGAGGGCTATGGACACTCGTGGGAAGTGGAGAAACACTTGTACACACTTGGTCAAAAATCTTTATTTATACCAAATATATATCATCCCCATGACAAAGATACCAACCCGGATTGTTGACATAATTTAAGGAAATAAATCTCATTATAAATTGTCCTCTATTTATAGTATATGAGCCCCAGTAGTCTGAATGCAAGAATTAATAGTGATCCCACCATGTTGGAATCATTCATGTAACAATTGTGCATTATTTTTGGAATTTCTGGTCTTAAAAGTAAATTTATGATCCTCTACATTTTCTACTTATCAATTAGAGAAGACTAGCTAAGATTCTGGCTTTGCCCAATGTATCTCCATTTATTGCACATGCATAACAATCTCCCATTTTTTTTTTTCTTAGGGTCCCTCTAAGACAAGAAATCCCCCCCGCCCAAAAAAAATTATTCCTATTGGAACCCTCACACCCTCTTTTTCATGTAAACGACTAATCCTGAGTTTTCCTCACACTCTATCGCATTATCATTTGTAGCTCCTCTCCCGATAACTTATGTCCAACGATCAACACTTCAGTGGATTCCATATTACTACAACGATGCATAGCGTGTTGGAAAACACATCCTTTCCTATACCTACATATTGATGAGCTAGTTTTTTCTTCACAAATACAACAACCATCTTCCTCTGAACCTAGCCAATATTTCAGTACATTTCTGCTAAACCTCACTACACGCGTTCTTATGATTTGCAAGGTGTGCATGACACATCAGTGATCTCGACAAAATTATCTTCACCATGAACATTATTTTCACCCACTAGCTTCCTTCCACTCGCGTTGATGCATCACATATCGACAATGCTCCTCCCTTTCACGTTGACACATTGCATATTGGCGAGGTTCGTCTTGATGCACCACCTGTTGACAAGCCTTCCTTGTATCATCCCCGATGCACCAATAGAAGGATGTTGAATCGTCATCGTCGCCAAGAAAGTTCATTATGATCTTCTACCTCTTTCCAACGCCAACAAGGTCAACACGAACCACCTTAGTTTCAAGGCCTATTTCATCCTCCTCCCAGCCTGAATCCTTCTTATAATTCTCATCAGTTAATCGTCTCTAGTTCCCCATGAATAAACTCTACATGCCTACATAGAAATCTGGTCACTAATTTCCTATCCCACATGATCCACTTTGGACTATAGTCATAATCAAGTTTCCAACGTTGCCATTAGTTTTAATCGCACATGCCATAATAGCTTGTTTCTTGAAGTTATGACTAAATATTTGTTTTGAAAGCATCATCTAACGTCATATGGGTTAACTACAATACCTATTGGTCTTACGTTGGTTCTGAAACACAATTCATGACAAATTTGGTCCTTTCAGCTCCTAAAGAGTAGTACTAAACACACTCGATGTCAGTTGGCTATTTTGCCAGATTTATAATTTTGTGCTACTAATGCATAACCACAAAATAAATGAACTATATAAGAGTCCATATATCACAAATGACACCGGAATTTAATTTGGGTGAAGCAATAGTGAATGCGGGACCCGAAATTCCAATAAAAAAATGCCTTTGAGCTCAATTTTCGGTGCCGATCAAAGGGAAATTTTCACCCCTGAAACATGCCAGCCTTATGGTTTCTGAAGGACCGATTCCAATACAACTAATGGAATCATAATCTCGCCCCAGAAATTCCAGAATGAATCATCTAGGGTTTTTCACTCGCCACATGTCACTACACAGATGAGATGTTAGAATGGCATGGTTAGTCATCTGGGAGCACCTCTCTGTGTGCTTCATAGTGAAAAGGACGACACCCTAATCGGAGGACGTACAAGAAAGTCATGTAGAGTTAAAATGTTTCTCCAACAACGTTAGAAAAAAATTTCCAAGCTAGGTTTCTTTTCGCCATGCACAATTTTCTTTATGTTAAAATTTGATTGAATTCAACAGAGAAAATCATTGATTTAAGTTTAAACCTGTTTGAAATTAAATTTCATTTAAATAAATAATAGCTAAAAGAAAGAATTAGTCATTAAAGAGGAAATAACCATATGAAATGAAAAAAAATTGCGAACCTTGGGAAATTTATATAACGAAGAGAAACAAAGAGAAAACTGCAGCGATGAAATCATAAGCTTTAAATGCATTGGAAAATTTAAGTGAAAGTCCCCCAAAGTAATCGACAAAATTGATAGAAACAACTCTGATATACGAGACAAAGTTTGAATTAATTCCTCCGACTTGCTTCGATGAAGTTAATCTTAGGAATAATGGAGATTAGTTGTGGTGATTAGTTTCCAACCGTTTTTAAATTGTATTTCATTATATAATATATATATATATATATATATATATATATAAACTGTATTGCATCATATATATATATAGATATATTAATTATCATTTATTAATTTGAATGAAGATTGGCTTTTCTTCCCGACCTCCACGTGTTGTGAGTCGGTTTTACATTCTCTCTAGTTTTAAGTTGGTATCGGAGCTGAAGGAAATATCACGTCCCCGAGAGCTTCGTGGAGCTTCCATTGTGGAGAGGCGGATCGTTGTTCATCATGGAGCATCCTGGAGTTGATCGTGAAGAGAGGCTGTGTGACCTGCCTCATCTTCCTCACACTGCTTCGAAGTCTGAGAAGAATCTTCGCAAGAACGCGCATGAGGGATTCAAGATTCTAGGAGCATTCAACTAAACTGCTCATCTTCCATCGCCACCGACGCTCGACACACTCAGAATCCATAGCCGTTCTTCTCGGATTATCCGCGTGTCACATCGTTTGTGAAAGAAATCATCGAGGAGCACTGACAAAGGGAAGACATTCTAAGTAACCTGTGTTCAAGCGAGATCACTGCATGGTGTAGAACTGGAAGAAGTCCATCTGTGACCTTCCCTTCCCACTCGCACGGTGTAGAATCAGAAGGAGCCGATCCGTGACCTCTCCCACGACTTTTACACTGAAATTACACAGATACCGGGAGGAGAAGTGGTAGCTGGCAACCTTTCATGGCTATCCTCCAACATCTATTTGGAAAATGCTCGTGGTTTGCGTGTTGTATGAGTGGCCTGCATGCTTCATTAGATTATCACTGCTGGAAACATATCACTGCTGGAGAAGAATCACTGTCATCATCTTTTGTATTGTTGTGAAGATTAAATGTGAAAGTTACTTGGAAATAATGGAGAAAGCGTCAGTTGTAAACACCAGTTGTAAACACCAGTTATAAACTTCAGTTGTGAGAGTCGGTTGTAGGCATGTTAAGAGTCAGTTCTTAGTTAAGAGTCTAGTTGTCTTTGGTTTGCGTGTAACCGACTCGGTCAAATCTTTTCCTATATAAGGATGTTGTTTGCCTCGTATATTTTATCTTGTATCAGAGCTTGAGAAGTGCATGAACCGGCTGCATATCATTTCGAGGAGGAACGTGGAGTTTGACAATAAATATTGAAGCGTGCAGTGTAAACTTGAGAGCAAGCTTGAATGTTTTGAATGCGTGAGACTGGTGCGTGAGCTTGGGAGTAAGCGTGAAAGTTTTGAATGCATGAACGTGCAGCGTTTGGGTGCAGCTTGAGGTTGGACCGTGAGGTTGAGTTTAATTCATAACCAAGTTGAGCTACCAATCGTGGGCATCTATTTTTAACTGTGAAGTTTGCATGGTGAGTAAAGTTTTGAATGCATGCATGTGGTAGTGAAGTTTTGAATGCATGCTTGGTGAGAGAGCTTGCATGCATAATGGTAAGTGAAGTTTCGAATGCATGCGTGTGGTAGTGAAGTTTTGAATGCATGCGTGGTGAGAGAGCTTGCATGCATAAGTGCCTTTTATTTTTTTAAGCATTTAAAAATAAAAGTGCTTTCAAAACGTATACATGGTGGTGGTGAGTTTTGAATAAGAAGTTTTTTCTTATAGATGCAAATAAGAAAAAGGGAGTTATTCATTTTTTATTATTATTAAAAGTGGATAAAGCGTATGCATGTGGAGTTTAAAATTTTATATGGACTATAAAGAAGTTTATTAAGGAGGGTAAGAGATTTAATAAATTGTGAAGTGGTTTTTTATTCAAAGTGAGCTTTATTTTGAAGTATAAGTGGATATTAAAGTTTATTCAAGAGAATATTATTTGTGAGATTTTGTGTGTGAAAGTTGAGAGCCGAGATTGAGTTGGATCGGTAGTATCCGAAGACAAAGGGACAAAAAATTGCATATCCTTGGTGATTTTCTTGCAGAGACTAAATTGCAGCGATGGTGAATCCACTGGTAGAGACCTACCTCAACGAAGCCAACAAGTTAGATAGTTCAAAATTCATTAACTGGAAATTCAAGATGCAGACACTCATGGAGGGCTATGGTGTCTGGAACATTGTGAAGGGAACTGAATTGAAACCTGATGCGGCTGCAGGTGCGACAACATCACAGATCCAAGATTGGGAGAAGCGCGAAAACAAGGTAAAGGTATTGTTGCGCATGTCAGTTAAAGATAGCATAATTCCACATATTAAAGACGCTACAACTTTTGTTGCAACATGGACAACTCTTAAAGCATTGTATGAAACTAGCAACAAAAATCGCATTTTTTTCCTGAAAACTAAATTGCTCGGCATTAAGATGGATGGAAATGAATCTGTTAGTTCATTTTTGGGTCGCATTAAAGAGGTGAAAGACAAGTTAGTAAATATAGGGGAAACTGTTTCCAATACTGATGTAGTGAATATTACCTTAAATGGTATGCTAGAAGACTATCATATGTTCATAACAGGTCTTGCAGCAAGGGAGAAACCTCCTGCGTTTGAAGAACTGACAGGTATTTTGTTGCAAGAGGAAGAGAGACGCAGGAATCTGAAGCCTCCGAGTAAAGATTTGGCACTGTCATCAAATAATAGATTTGCGAGAGGGAGATCAAGAGTAAGAGGAAGAGGAGGTAGTTCATGGCAGAGAGGGAGTTCATCGCAGAGAAGACAATCTCCAAATCAAGGTATGCACTCTGATATGAATAAGTCAAAGAGTTATTTTTATTGTGGTCGACCTGGACATATGGTTAAAGACTATCATAAGAAGAAAAATGATGAGGCTAGAAATAAACCTAGAACACATTCAGGTCATTATGCAAAAAAGTCTTCAAATCAATATCATAGATTATTTATTGCTAGTGATGACATTGATGAAACCCCAAATTTTGACTCATGGGATCTTAGGTTGTTTGTGTCTAACGCTACTTTATCTACTGAAACAGATGATTCTGATGCCTGGTTTGTGGATTCTGGAGCATCAGTACATATGACTTGTAATAAATATTGGTATGCTAATTTTAAAGAAACACAGAATGGTGCCAGCATATATATTGGAGATGACCGCTCTCATCAGATCAAGGGATATGGAGACATTCATGTGACATTGCCGAATGGTACTGTTCGTCACATTCACAATGTGATGTATGTGCCAGGAATAAAGAAAAATTTGATCTCTGTGTCCATCATTACAGATCAGAACTTGAAGGTTGAATTCTTCAAGAATTATTGCACAGCGAAGGATCTTTTGGATCACTTTCGAACTGTTGCAACGGGTGTCTGAGTAGGATGTCTATACAAACTTGATGTTACCAGCAAAGCACATCATGCACTGACTTCTTCCACTATGTCAACATAGATTCTTTGGCATCAAAGGTATAGACACATCAATCATCCTGATTTATTGTTATTACAGAAAAAAAATATGGTTGAAGGACTTCCCATGTTAAAGAATGAGAAAGTTACTTGTGATGGATGTGCATTAGGAAAGATGCATAGAGATGAATTCCCCTCTAATCCTAATAAGAAAAAGAGGGATGTCTTAGATCTTGTGCATACTAGTGTTTGTGGGCCTATGCAGACTAGGTCTTTAGGAGGTGCATTTTACTTTCTGTTATTTATTGATGATTGCACGAGATACACATGGGTTTACTTCCTTAGAAGAAAAAGTGACGTTTTCAAGTACTTTAAGGAATTCAGAACCATGGTGGAAAAGTAGAAAGGAAAATCCATCAAAATCCTCCATTCAGATCAAAGGGGAGAGTATAAATCAGGGGACTTCAACAAATATTGCAAAGATAATCGAATAGTACAAGAGTTTACAGTACCTCACACTCCATAGCAAAATGGAGTCACCGAAAGGATAAACAAAACACTGGTAGAGTGTGCACGCAGTATGATGAAAGGTAAGAGTCTCTCAAATTCATTTTGGGCTGAAGCCATAAATACTGCAGTTTATTTAAAGAATAGAAGTCCAACAAGGTGTCTTGATAATGTTACTCCTTTTGAAGCCTTCTATGGTTCCAAACCAGCAGTTAATAATTTGAAAGTATTTGGGTGTAAGGCTTTTGCACATAATCCAAAGGAGAACAGGAGGAAATTGGATGCTAAAGCCACTAAATGTATTTTCATTGGGTATTGTTCTGAATTTAAAGCATACAAACTATTTGATCTTGCTACTCACAAAGTATTTGCAAGTAGAGATGTACTTTTCCATGAGCAGGAAGCAGGAAATCATGATGAAAACAGTCATGAGGAATGGCAGAGACTTCTTAATGAAGGAGTTAAAGAAGAGCAGCAGCAGCAACAACAACCCACATAGTAGTAACCATCCCCGTAGGGACAACAAGAACCATCCCCGCCGCGACAGCAGCAACAACAACAAGAAGGACTTAGTAATATGGACAATTCAAGTAGTCACAGTTCACCTAGAGGTGAAGAAAGATCTTCACAAAGTGGGGAGGAAGATAATCAGTTGAGAAGATCTTCAAGACAGATTCGGCTTCCTGAGAGGTATAAAGACTATTTTCTAATGAGTAGCATTTCAAATGTCATAGAACCCACGAATTTTGATGAAGCTAATGAACATGATGAATGGCGAAATTCAATGGAGGAAGAATATGAATCTATAATGAAAAAAAACACTTGGGAATTTACTGAATTGCCTAAACATAAGAATCCCATTGGATGCAAATGGATATACAAACCCAAGTTTAAATCAGATGGTAGTATAGATAAGTAGAAGGCTAGACTGGTTGCAAAGGGGTATTCACAAACAGAAGGTATTGATTATGCTGAAACATTTGCACCAGTAGCTAAATTGAATACTATCATAATGTTAATCACTTTAGCTACAAAGTATCATTGGAAGTTGCATAACTTAGATGTTAAATCTACATTTTTGAATGGTGAGTTAAAGGAAGAGGTTTACCTTACTCAACCTGAAGGGTTTGTTGAAAAGGGGAAAGAACACTTAGTGTGTAAGTTAAAGAAAGCATTGTATGGACTAAAACATGCACCTAGGTCATGGTATGAGAAGATACACTCTTTCTTTCTTTAACAGGGTTTTATGCGGAGCAAAAGTGATCCAAATCTGTATACCAAATTTGATGAACAGGGGCATATAGTATTGATTTCATTATATGTTGATGATTTAATAATTACAGGAAATGCAGAGAAGTTAATTGATGAAATCAAGGAGCAGTTATCAAAGATATTTGAAATGAAAGATCTCGGTGAGTTACACTACTGCCTAGGTCTTGAAGTTTGGAGAAATGCAGACCAAACTTTTGTTTGTCATAGTAAGTATATCAGAGAAATACTTAAGAGATTTAAAATGGATCAGTGTAAGTCTTTTATTGCTTCCAATGTAAAAGAATGTGAAACTTTCTTGTGATGATGGTTCGAAGGAGGTGAATGGCATTGTGTATAGATAGATGGTGGATAGTCTGAATTATCTCACCACAACCAAACCTGATATTTCATATTCTGTGAGTGTGTTAAGTCAGTTCATGGAGAAACCTCATGAAATCCATTGGAATGCAGCAAAGGAAGTTCTCAGGTATCTAAAAGGTACACTTGATTAAGGTATTAAATATATTGATGCATTTGATGTTGAGTTGACAGGTTATTCAGATTCTAATGGGGATGGCAATTTGGATGATCAAAGATCAACCACTGGATATGCGTTCAACATTCGATCCGGGGTTGTTTCATGGAGCAGTAAAAAGTAGTCTACTATATCTTTGTCTTCTACCGAAACAGAATATAAAGCCTTGTGTGCAGCAACTTGTGAAGTTGTTTGGTTAAGAAGACTTCTTCAAGATCTTGGAGAAGAATGAAAGGAACCTACGATGATCAGATGTGATAATCAAATTTCAATCAATATTGCGAAGAATCCAATTTTTCATGCAACGACAAAGCATGTTGAAGCTCAGTATCATTTTGTTCGAGAAAAGTTGCAGTCAAATGAAATAGCTCTTATGTATTGTAATACTAGTGAAAATGTTGTTGATATTTTCACTAAGCCTCTTGGAAAGATTAAGTTTGAACTATTTAGGGATATGTTAGGTGTAGAAGCCAATCCATTCTCCATTAAGGGGGAGACTTGGAAATAATGGAGAAAGCGCCAGTTGTAAGCGCCAGTTGTAAACACCAGTTATAAGCTTCAGTTGTGAGAGTCATTTGTAGGCGTGTTAAGAGTCAGTTCTTAGTTAAGAGTCTAGTTGTCTTTGGTTTGCATGTAACCGACTCAGTCGAGTATTTTCCTATATAAGGATGTAATCCATCTTCATTGAATAATACAGAAGTGAGCATAGCATCACCGTGTTGTTTGCCTCATATATTTTATCTGCACTGACAAAGGGAAGACATTCTAAGTAACCCGTGTTCAAGTGAGATCACTGCATGGTGTAGAATTGGAAGAAGTCCATCTCTGACCTTCCCTTCGCACTGGCTTGGTGTAGAATCAGAAGGAGCCAATCCGTGACCTCTCCCATGACTTTTACACTGAAATTACACAGATACCGGGAGCAGAAGTGGTTGTTGGCAACCTTTCGTTGTTATCCTTCAACATCTGTTTGGAAAATGCTCGTGGTTTGCGTGTTGTATGAGTGGCCTGCATGCTTTATTAGATTGTCACTGCTGGAAAGATATCACTGCTGGAGAAGAATCATTGTCATCATCTTTTGTATTGTTGTGAAGATTAAATGTGAATGTTTTAATGTGATCAGTATCAGTCGTAGTATTTTATGACTGGAAAATTGTAGTTATCTCTTGTGGAGAACATTTAATCGAGAGAGGATATTAATTAACATCCTTTTTTTCGTGTTGGACACCCAACAATGAAGCATTTATTATTTTTCTCTCCCCATCGATAAAATTATCGAATAAAGTAGTTGAATCAACAGATAGGAAGTTTGCAAGGATGGTGAATTTGTTGGCAGAAACCTACCTCAACGAAGTCAATAAATTGGATGGATCGAATTTCATCAATTGGAAATTCAAAATGTAAACCTTGATGGAAGGTTATGGTGTATGGATGATCGCGAAAGGAGATGAAGCATGACCCGATGAAGCTGCAGATGTGACAACGACAACAATCCTAGATTGGGATAAGCGGGAGAACAAAGCCAAGGTATAGTTGAGAGTGTCTGCTAAAGGTAACATAATTTCGCATATTAGAGATGCTAAGACTTATAATGAAACCTGCAAAGTACTTACAAATATGTATCAGACTAATAATACAAATTCTATTCTTTTCCTAAAGAGTAAATTGCTAAGTATTAAAATGGATATAAATCACTGTGCTAGTAATTTTTTGGGGAGAATTAAAGAAATGAAAGATAAATTGGGAGATATACGAGAAAAATTGTCAAACATTGATCTTGTCACAATTTCCCTAAATGGAATGCTAGAGGACTATCAAATATTTATAACATGCCTTGTAGCGAGGGAGAAATATCCTAGTTTTGAGTAATTGACTGGTATATTGTTGCAAGAGGAAGAGAGGTGCAAAAATTTGAAGCCTCGGAATTCAGACTTAGCACTATGGACAAATAAGAGATTTCTTAAAGGGAAACCACGAGAAGGAGGCAGAGGAGGAATTTCATTTCAGAGGAAGTCATTTCCAAATCCAAATCAAGGTATTCCATTGAATAGAAATGAACCTAAGTGTTTTCAATGTGGAAGGACTCCGCATCTTGCCAGAGAATGTTATAAGAAGAAAAATGATGATGATACTAGGCATAAAAATTTAAAACATTTAGGACACTTCGTAGAAGAAAAATCAAATATTGATCCAAAATATCTCAAATTGTTTGTGTCTAATGTTGCCTATCTCCTGAAACTCATGATGTTGATGCATGGTTTGTCGATTCTGGAGCTTCAATTCACATGACATGTAGCAAGAATTGGTATATAAACTTTAAAGAAACACATAATGTTGCCCATATTTATCTTAGATATGATCGCTTGCAATGAACCTAAAAAATCATCATAAAAAAAAAAATTATTTGTACATGTATCCTTGAAAGGTTTTTCGAGGTCTCAAGGAGGTAGGCTTTCTGTTATAAAGCTTGAGTCTGAAAGTTTTTTTAGAGACCTTGTTGTCGTCTACTATGCAAATTAAAACTTCCTACTGATACAATAAGTGTATCTTCCTCCCTTCAATGTTTATTCAAAGTCTTGTAACAATTACCAATATTTCTTATTTGATGATGTCTATGATATCAGCATAGGTTTAACTATACGAGCATCTTGCAAATAGGCCTGTCACTTCTATATCTCTAATTTGAGCACAAAATTCTCCAATCAACACACATCGACTCCCTAAATCGTGAAAAGTGACCAGCATGTCAGGTTTTCGGAATTCGGGATTTCGCGAATTCAACAACTCTCGAAATCGCGAAAGGTGACCAGCATTTCGGGATTTCGAAGTTCAAAAATTCATGAATGCAACAGCTAAGATCAACACATGACAACTCCCGAAATCGTGAAAAGTGACCAACACTTCAGGATTTCGGAGTTCGGGATTTTGCGAATACAGAGGTCAAACATCAACAGGTACAAATCTCTGAAATACGAAACAAAGGGAAGGTTGGACTAGCGCTTCGGGGTTTTAGGCTTTCAGAACTTCGTGGGTTCAAGTGCCTCAACAACAACATCATAAACCAATTTCTAAAATGCGAAAAAGAGAAGCTCATTACTTCTGGATTTTGGGTTTCGGAATCCCGTGACTTCAAAAGCCAAACATCAAACACATACAATTTCCGAAATTGCAAAAGGATATGTGGAAATACCATTTTTGGGGATTTCAGGGTTCGGGGTTTCGGGGTTTCAAATATCGACCAACAACGTACCATAACTTTCAAAAATGAAAAAGGAGGAAGGATGTGTGACTAACACATCGGGATTTCAGGGTTCGGAACATCACGAGTTTCGATGTCCAAACATCAACATATACAAACTTTCGAAATGCGAAAGAGGGAGAGTGGGTCCCTCATTTTGGGATTTCAGGAATTTGGGCTTCGAGATTTCGGGGTTTCAAGTACCCAAACACTACATACAACAATACTCAAATTCTGAAAGCAACAAGATGTGGGATCCACTGCTTTGGGATTTCGAGTTTTGGGATTTCAGGATTTACAAACACATGGCGCATAAACACAAATGAAAAAGAAAATCCAAAATGCGAAAAAAGATTAGTATGTGGGCCCTACAATTTTAGGTTTTGGGGTTTACTAACTCCCGATGCAAAACATTACACGACATCAAACGCCGAATCACGAAGTTACAAAAAATGTAAGGGGCCCATCCAATATCGGGTTTCGACGTTTGGTAATGGTTGATGCAAGAACAACATACCACGGGAATTGCTGAATCCCGAAATTCGATCGACTGTGGAGCCACTTCAGGTTTTCAAATTTTGCACAAATAAAGGGACTCCACATAGGTTGAACCGATAAACTCCGAAAGGTCAGAAAAGGAAAGGAAACATGAATAGAGTTTACAAACTCAATAATTTTGTTCTCGACAATATTCATACAGTTAGATTACGGAACTTACAGCATAACCTCCACTCCCAAATATACCAATCTTCAGCATTGATTTTACTCATAAAACACATACAGAAAGAAAAGTAACAATGAATTTAATTTAGAGGGGATTTCTTCCAGAGTTCAACCATGCATAATCCTTTCAGCTATCATAACGAATAAAAACGTCAATTTCTATCATTTGTTCAGAAAGGGATGACTCAAGATCAGATTTACCATAGGTTCTCGATTAGTGTTTAGGTTTGTGTTCTGATTTAACACATACATTGCATCAGATATAAATTAATTTAAACAGAGAATGGAAATCATTCCAGTTCCAATCAAACACATTGCAGCAGATGTAAAATCATTCAAAACAAAGAAGGAAAAAATTTAACATATCTGAACCAATTTTAAAGAAGACAAGGGGAAAAACCACGTTACTCCCAACCATAGAACAAGGCAAGAAGATCTACTTGCCTGATTCACCCCCTAGCCTGACCATGAATCCATGAGGGCAAACTTGGAAACTCCTCCTCGGCAATGTCCTTCAATTCCAACAGTTATCCTCTTGCTTCACACTTACTCAACATTGCTCATAACAACAAGACAATTTGGTTTGAACAAAACTCCTCTTGCCTCACACTCAATCCGCAGTGCTCATAACAGAAAGAGAGTTCAGAAATCCTTTCTAAGCATACCTGGCAGCATCCTGCCTCCTCACATATGTTATTTATCCATTTTTTCCCAGGTCATTTCCCTCCTTTGGGGATTTTCACAGCTTTTCTTAATCCATGATTTTCAGGGGCTGCCACTGGCCAAATCTTTGATTTTCCACTTGTAATCATTAGCCCAGAGGCAATTCCAACTTGTTCCCCACTCATGGAGTCATGGTCAGTTGATTTTAACATGGTTGTTCCATTTGTCCTCTTGCAGTTAATATAATTATTCTGTTGTGATACAAGTGTCATAGTCAAATAGTTAGTTGGGCCCAAACAGATCTCTGCCCAACAGTCACAATAATTAAATACAATTATTAAATTCGAAATTCAAAATTGCCATAAATGGAAAAAATATTTCAGATTCGAATTTGCCAAAAAAGGAAATAAATTTCTAGCACATAAAAATAAAAATATTTATTTTTGGGGGATGTCACATCCTTTCCCCCTTCAGTAAAACATTGTCCTTAGTGTTCGTTCCTTTTCTGGAACAGGATTGGATGATATTTCCGCAAATCTCCCTACAATTCCCAAGTGGCCTCCTCAGGACTAAAGTGCTTCCATTTCACCTTTACCTGAGTGATGGCTATGCTCCGAAGTGTTATTTCTCTCCGGTCTAGAATGTGCAGGGGTTCCACCTAGAACTTGCCCTCGGGTTCCACCTGCACCAAGTTCCGATCAATCATATGAGTAGGGTCATGAATATACTTTTTCAACAAAGAAACATGAAATACATTATGAATTCTTAGATTAGCTGGAAGTACAAGATGATATGATACAGGTCCAATTCGATCTAGTATCTCGAAGGGCCCACAAAAACTGGGTGCCATCTTGGCACAATTTCCCAACTTCAGTGAGCTTTTTTGGGATTTGACCTTCAAGTAAACAGGGTCTCCCACTTGAAATTCCACGTGTCTTCTTTTCTGATCTGCATAGCTATTCTTTCTGTCCAGTGCTTCTTTCATGTTTTGTTGTACCTTTCTTACCATGTTCTCCATTTCTTGAAGCATCTCTGGTCCAACCATGAGTCTGTCAGCTGGGTTATCCCAGCTAATCAGAGTTGTATGCTTTCTGTCGTACAGTATTTCGAAAGGGATCAACTTAGCCGAAGTTTGGTACCCATTGTTATATGCAAATTCTACCAAGTGTAGGTAGTCTTCCCATTTGTTCGGCTTTGTTCTTACATACATGCGAAGCATATACTCTATGATTCAATTTTTCCTTTCGGGCTGTCCATCCATTTGTGGATGATAACTCGTACTGAAATTCAAATTATTATTTAGCCCTACAAACAATTCCTTCCAAAAAGAGGATGTGAACTTTACGTCTCTATCTGAAATAACCATTTTAGGAATACCATGCATTCTAAAAATTTCTTTCAAGAATATTTCAGCAATGTTAATAGCTTTAAAAGTAGACTTTACAGGAATAAAGTGTGCATACTTACTGAGTTTATTGATTACAACCATGATTGAATCATTTTGTTTCTGTGATTTAGGAAAACCTGTTATAAAGTCCAACGATATGGTCTCCCTTTTCCATTATGGTACTGGAAATGGCTGTAATAGGCTGGCAAGATGTTGGTGTTTGGCCTTAACCTGTTGGCAATCTTAGCACCTAGCCAAGTACTCTGTTGCTTCTCCCTTCATATTAGGCTAGTAAAATAGTTTTTTGAGTTTTGTTATTGTTTTCTGGTAACTAGGATGGCCAGAGTATGGTTTCTTATGCACTTCGTCTAAAATAGTTAATTTTAGCTCTATTGAATCCGGTATGTAAAGTCTGTTTTTTAAATCTTAATAACCCCTTCTTGTCGATACTTATATCTGGTTTATCTGAGTTTGCGATACTATTTTGAAATTCTTCCATTATCTTAGTGTAATTTCCATCGTTGATACCTGTCGTCCTTATTCTTTGTTCCAGATCACTTTCTGCCCTGCTGACATTTATCTCAAATAACCCATGGATTCAGCGGCTTAAAGAAGTTGCTACTTTATTTTCCTTACCCTTGATATGTCTGACCTCAAAGTCAAATTCGCTCAAAAAGGTTAGCCACCTTGCTTGTCTCGCATTAAGGTCTGGTTGGTTAAACAGATATTTCACTCCGCTATTATCCGTCAATAGTAAGAATTTTCTACCCATTATATAGTGTTGCCACATTTTTAAGGCATGTATTACTGCTGCTAATTCTAAGTCATGAGTGACATAATTTTTCTCCTGTTCCTTTAATTTTTGGGATTCATAACAAATCATGTGCCCTTCCTGACTCAGAACATCACCTAGTCCCTCTTTACTTGCATCAACGCATACTATGAAGTCTTTATCTAGGTCTACTACCTTCAAGATGGGTGCCGATGTCAATAATTATTTTAGCTTGTTAAAACTATCTTGACACTTTTGCGACCATTTAAACTTAGTCCCTTTCTTTTGTAATGACGTGATAGGATAGGCTATATGGAGAACCCTTCTATAAATCTACGATAATATCCGGTGATTCCCATGAGTGACCGGATATCTTCCACATCCTTAGGCACTGGCCATTCCATAATGGATTTTATCTTTTCTGGGTCTACGACAATACCTTCCGAGGAAATGACATGTCCTAAATATTGTATTTCTTTTTGATAAAAATCACATTTGTCGAATTTTGGGTATAGTTTGTCTTTCCTTAGCATTTTCAGAACTATTCGAAAGTGTTCATCATGTTCCTCCTCCGTTTTAGAATAGACTAGGATATCATCGATAAATACTACTACAAACTTGTCTAAGTATTGGCTGAAAATGTTGTTCATCAAGCACATAAACGTGGTTGGTGCATTAGTGAGTCTGAAAAGTATGACTACAAACTCATAGTGTCCATATCTTGTTCGAAAAGTTGTCTTGTTTATGTCCTGGTCCTTTATCCTAACTTGATGATAACCATATCGTAAATCCAATTTGGAGAAGATCTTGGCCTCCCCAACTTGATCAAATAGATCATTTATCCTGGGTAAGGGGTATTTGTTCTTAATGGTTACTTTGTTCAGTTGTCTATAATCGATACATAGTATTAGAGTACCGTCTTTCTTTTTCACAAAGAGGATTGGTGCTCCCCATGGAGAGACACTTGGTCTGATATACTCTTTATCCAACAATTCTTGTAATTGTATTTTTAATTTTGTCAGTTCTGGTAGACTCATTCGGTAGGGTGCTTTTGAGATAAGGGATGATCCGGGTAGTAAGTCTATGGATAAATCTATTTCTCTCCTAGGAGGCAATTCTGGTATCTCATCAACAAACATGTCTCTGAATTCACGTAGGACAGCAAAGTCTTCTAACTTGGGCTTATTTTATTTTTTTAAAAGATTCGTTACTTTGATGGCATAAACTTGATATCCCTTTCTAACACATTTCTTGAATTGCATTGCTGAAACTTGTCTGACTGACACAGGTTTTTGTATGCCTTGGGTTGTTCTAACAATGCCAAAATTATCTTTATAGCTAAGTATCTTTTTATAACAATCTAGTACTGCTTTGTGTCGTGCCAACCAGTCCATCCCAATAATCATATCACAAGACCCTAGTGGTAGCATGTTCATATTGGTCCTTATCTTTTGACCATCTAAACTGAACTCAAGATCAGAAATAAAGTTAACTACTTTTCTTTTAGTACTTGTTGCTAGTTGTACAAGCCAAGATTTTTTGTGCTTTTGTTTCTTAAGTTTATTCAACTTTACTACATCGAGAGTAATATAACTTAATGTAGCTCCAGGGACAATTGAAACAGAAATTTGAGTGTCATGGATTTTACCTTCGACTTCTACCACCGAGGACTGGTGGTTAGCTTGCCGACCATCTATTGCTGCATTTATCTGATGCAGACTTATGCCCATGTCACCCACTGTCGAGGCTTCTTGGAAATTGTAAATAGCAGTTTTGTTTGCTGCAATTAAACATGGATAGTTCCTCCTTATATGAGACTCTCCACACTCCCAACATCTTAATGTCTCTCTGGAGTTGTCCCGAAACTTCTTCATTCCAAGGTTTACCGGTTTACTGCTACCTTGCGTATTCGGATGATTGGGGTGAATATCCTTCCTTGGGAAACTTTTTGTTGCATTCTGACAAGGAGCTGGATGATATCCTTTCTGTAAATTCTAACCTTGTACAATTTCTACTGTAAACAAATATTCAAAAAATAATAGAAAAGATACAATGGCAAATGCAAACATTACACAGAGATTTTTCCCTTGGAAACCCAAACCGAAAAAACCAGCATATATTATATTCATACATTATGTTACATTGTTTACAATAGAATATACATATAGGAGCCAGCGACATCCAAAACCCTAACCCAATGACCTGGATTAGTCCAAAACCCTAATTCCTTATCCGAAAATAGAAAACCATTGGAAAAAAACCATGTGCTGAAAAACCACCTAAATATTGTGTGGTCCCAGAAATATGTCATCCCGGTGCGAAAAAAAAAATTTGGGGGTGCTACCCCCAAAACCCCTGCGTGCCCAGTGCAAATGCTCTAACACTACTACTCGTGCAAAGAATATAACACATACCCAACATTCTCTCACTTCTTGTTTTCTTTTCACACAGGGGGTTACATGGTTACATAGTCAATAATCCAGGGCAGCAATGCCCATGGATACTCTACACCAAGAGAACTTCTCAGTGCTCACAGATTTTGTTAATGAATCTGCAACATTATTCAAAGTTTCCACCTTCATGAGTGATACTTTCTTTTCTTCAATCATGTCTCTCACAAAGCGATATTGAACATCAATGTTCTTTGTCTTTGAATGATAAGCAGGGTTCTTTGCCAAGACAATTGCACTCTAACTGTCACACTCTATCCTTACAGCTTCTTGTACCAACCCAATACCTGAACATAATCTTTGTAACCATACTGCTTCCTTACTTGCATGAGTGGTTGCCATGTATTCAGATTCTGTAGTTGAAAGTGCCACTACATCCTGTCTTTTTCTCATCCAACTTATTGCTCCTCCAAATAGGTTAAACACATACCCGCTTGTGGATCTCCTACGATCCAAATCCCCAGCCCAGTCTGCATCCACAAATCCATGTATATCGACCACTCTGTCCAATCCCAGTCTTCCTTCATAGCACAATCCATAGCTAGTAGTGCCACGCAAATACCTGAAAACCCTTTTTACTGTTGTCCAATGCTCCTTCCCTGGTTTTGACATATACCTGCTCAAAACTCC
>JZKD02S1611597.1:534244-545217 GCA_000966675.3 Picea glauca
ACAGGCACCTAGGTCATGGTATGAGAAGATAGACTCTTTCTTTCTTCAACAGGGTTTTATGCGGAGCAAAAGTGATCCAAATATGTATACCAAATTTGATGAACATGGGTATATAATATTGATTTCATTATATGTTGATGATTTAATTATTACAGGAAATGCAGAGAAGTTAATTGATGAAATCAAGGAGCAGTTATCAAAGGTATTTTAAATGAAAGATCTTGGTGAGTTACATTACTGCCTAGGTCTTGAAGTTTGGAGAAATGCAGGACAAACTTTTGTTTGTCACAGTAAGTATATTAGAGAAATACTTAAGAGATTTAAACTGGATCAATGTAAGTCTTCTATTGTTTCCATGCAACAGAATGTGAAACTGTTTTGTGATGATGGTTTGAAGGAGGAGAATGGCACTGTGTATAGATAGATGGTGGGTAGTCTGAATTATCTCACCACAACCAACCCTGATATTTCATATTCTGTGAGTGTGTTAAGTCAGTTCATGGAGAAACCTCATGAAAGCCATTGGAATGCAACAAAGTTAGTACTTAGGTATCTAAAAGGTACACTTGATTAAGGTATTAAATATACTGATGCATTTGATGTTGAGTTGACAGGTTATTCAGATTCTGATTGGGCTGGCAATCTGGATGATCGAAGATCAACCACTCGATATGTGTTCAGCATTGGATCTGGGGTTGTTTCATAGAGCAGTAAAAAGCAGCCTACTGTATCTTTGTATTCTACCGAAGAAGAATATAAAGCCTTGTGTGCAGCAATTTGTGAAGTTGTTTGGTTAAGAAGACTTCTTCAAGATGTTGGAGAAGAATGAAAGGAACCTACGATGATCAGATGTGATAATCAAAGTTCAATCAATATTGTGAAGAATCTGATTTTTCATGCAAGGACAAAGCATGTTGAAGCTCAGTATCATTTTGTTTGAGAAAAGTTGCAGTCAAATGAAATAGCTCTTATGTATTGTAATACTAGTGAAAATGTTTCTGATATTTTCACTAAGCCTCTTGGAAAGATTAAGTTTGAACTATTTAGGGAGATGTTAGGCGTAGAACTCAATCCATTCTCCATTAAGGGGGAGACTTGGAAATAATGGAGAAAGCGCCAGTTGT
The DNA here is from genome assembly GCA_000966675.3 of Picea glauca. Classification (NCBI taxonomy): domain Eukaryota; kingdom Viridiplantae; phylum Streptophyta; class Pinopsida; order Pinales; family Pinaceae; genus Picea; species Picea glauca. The sequence goes on from JZKD02S1611597.1 coordinate 535,369, forward strand.
AAGCGTCAGTTGTAAACACTAGTTATAAGCTTCAGTTGTGAGAGTCAGTTGTAGGCGTGTTAAGAGTCAGTTCTTAGTTAAGAGTCTAGTTGTCTTTGGTTTTCATGTAACCAACTCAGTCGAGTCTTTTCCTATATAAGGATGTAATACGTATTCATTGAATAATATAGAAGTGAGCATAGCATCACCGTGTTGTTTGCCTCGTATATTTTATCTGCACTGACAAAGGGAAGACATTCTAAGTAACCTGTGTTCAAGTGAGATCACTGCATGGTGTAGAATTGGAAGAAGTCCATCTGTGACCTTCCCTTCGCACTGGCATGGTGTAGAATCAAAAGGAGCTAATCTGTGACCTCTCCCACGACTTTTACACTGAAATTACACAAATACCGCGAGGAGAAGTGGTCGTTGGCAACGTTTCATGGCTATCCTCCCACATCTGTTTGGAAAATGCTTGTGGTTTGCGTGTTGTATGAGTGGCCTGCATGCTTCATTATATTGTCACTGCTGGAAACATATCACTATTGGAGAAGAATCACTGTCATCATCTTTTGTATTGTTGTGAAGATTAAATGTGAAAGTTTTAATGTGATCAATATCAGTCATAGTCTTTTATGACTGGAAAATTTTAGTTATCTCTTGTGGAGAACATTTAATCGAGATAGGCTATTAATTAACATCCTTGTTTTCATGTTGGACACCCAAAAATGAAGCATTTATTATTTTTCTCTCCCCACCGATAAAATTATCGAATAAGCTAGTTTAATCAACAGATAGGAAGTTTGCAAGGATGGTGAATCTGTTGGCAGAAACCTACCTCAACGAAGTCAATAAATTGGATGGATCGAATTTCATCAATTGGAAATTCAAAGTGCAAACCTTGATGGAAGGTTATGGTGTATGGATGATCGCGAAAGGAGATGAAGCGCGACCCGATGCGACTGCATATGCGACAATGAAAACAATCCTAGATTGGGATAAGCGGGAGAACAAAGCCAAGGTATAGTTGAGAGTGTCTGCTAAAGGTAACATAATTCTGCATATTAGATATGCTAATACTTCTAGTGAAATGTGTAAAGTACTTAAAGATATGTATCAGACTAATAATACAAATTCCATTCTTTTCCTAAAGAGTAAATTGCTAAGTATTAAAATGGATATAAATGACTGTGCTAGTAATTTTTTTGGGAGAATTAAAGAAATGAAAGATAAATTGGGAGATATGCGAGAAAAAGTGTCAAACATTGATCTTGTCACAATTTCCCTAAATGGAATGCTAGAGGACTATCAAATGTTTATAACATGCCTTGTAGCGAGGGAGAAATATCCTAGTTTTGAGTAACTGACTGCTATATTGTTGCAAGAGGAAGAGAGGTGCACGAATTTGAAACCTTGGAATTTAGACTTAGCACTATGAACAAAGAAGAGATTCCTTAAAGGGAAACTATGAGAAGGAGGCAGAGGAGGAAGTTCATTTCAGAGAAAGTTATTTCCAAAGACAAATCAAGGTATGCCATTGAATAGAAATGAACCTAAGTGTTTTTAATGTGGAAGGACTCCCCATCTTGCCAGATAATGTTATAAGAAGAAAAATGATGATGAGGCTAGGCATAAAAATTTAAAACATTTAGGACACTTCAGAGAAGAAAAATCAAATATTGATCCAAAATATCTCAAATTGTTTGTATATAATGTTGCACTATCCCCTGAAACTCATGATGTTGATGCATGGTTTGTTTATTCTGGAGCTTCAATTCACATGAAATGTAGAAAGAATTGGTATATAAAATTTAAAGAAACTCATAATGGTGCCCATATTTATCTTAGATATGATCGCTTGTAATGAACCTCAAAAATCATCATAAAAAAAATAAAAATATTTGTACATGTATCCTTGAAAGGTTTTTTGAGGTCTCAAGCAAGTAGGGTTTCTGTTATAAAGCTTGAGTCTGAAAGTTTTGTTATAGACCTTCCTGTCGTCTATTATGCAACTTAAAACTTCCTACTGATACAATAAGTGTATCTTCGTCCCTTCAATGTTTATTCAAAGTCTCGTAACAATTACCAATATTTCTTATTTGATGATGTCTATAATATCAGCATTGGTTTAACTATACAAACATCTTGCAAATAGGTCTGTCACTTCTATATCTCTAATTCGAACACAAAATTCCCCAATCAACACACATCGACTCCCGAAATCGTGAAAAGTGACCAGCATGTCAGGGTTTTGGAGTTCGGGATTTCGTGAATTCAACAACTCTCGAAATCACGAAAGGTGACCAGCATTTTGGGATTTTGGAGTTCGAAAAATCACAAATACAATAGCTAAGATCAACACATGACAACTCTCGAAATCGTGAAAAGTGACCAACTCTTTAGGATTTTGGAGTTTGGGATTTTTCGAATACAGAGGTCAAACACTGATAGGTACAAATCTCTGAAATACGAAACAAAGGGAAGTTTGGACTAGCGCTTCGGGGTTTCGGGATTTTGGAACTTCATGGGTTCAAGTGCCTCAACAACAACACCATAAACCAATTTCTGAAATGCGAAAAAGAGAAGATCAGTACTTCAGGATTTCGGGTTTCGGAATCCCGCGACCTCAAAAGCCAAACATCAAACACAAACAATTTCCGAAATTGCAAAAGGATATGTGTAAATACCATTTTTCAGGATTTCAAGGTTCAAGGTTTCATGGTTTCAAATACCGACCAACAACGTACCATAACTTTCAAAAATGCGAAAGGAGGAAGGATGTGTGACCAACACATCGAGATTTCGGGGTTCGGAACATCACGAGTTCCGATGTCCAAACATCAACATATACAAACTTTCGAAATGCGAAAGAGGGAGAGTGGGTCTTGCATTTTGGGATTTCAGGAATTTGGGCTTCAAGATTTCAGAGTTTTAGGTACCCAAACACTGCATACAACAATCCCTGAATTTTGAAAGCAACAAGATGTGGGATCCACTTCTTCGGTATTTCGTGTTTTGGGATTTCGGGATTTACAAACACATGGCGCATAAACACAAATCAAAAAGAAAATTCGAAATGCGAAAAATGATTAGGGTCTGGGCCCTACAATTTCATGTTTTGGGGTTTACTAACTCCCGATGCAAAACATTACACAACATCAAACGCCAAATCGAAAAGTTACAAAAAAGGTAAGGGGCCCATCCAATATCGGGTTTCGACATTTGGTAATGCTTGATGCAAGAACAACATACCACGGGAATCGTCGAATCTAGAAATTCGATTGGTTGTGGGGCTAGTTCACGTTTTCGGAGTTTGCACAAACAAAGGGACGCCACACAGGTTGAACCGATAAACTCCGAAAGGTCAGAAAAGGAAAGGAAACGTGAATAGAGTTTACAAACTCAGTAATTTTGTTTCCGAAAATATTCATACAGTTAGATTACGGAACTTACAACATAACCTCCACTCCCAAATATACCAATCTTCAGCATTGATTTGACTCAGAAAACACATACAGAAAAAAAAGTAACAATGAATTTAATTTAGAGGGGATTTCTTCCAGAGTTCAACCATGCATAATCCTTTCAGCTATCATAACGAATAAAAAGGCCAATTTCTATCGTTTGTTCAGAAAGGGATCACTCGAGATCAGATTTACCATAGGTTCTCGGTCAGTGTTTAGGTTTTGGTTCCAATTTAACACATACATTGCATTACATATAAATTCATTTAGACAAAGAATGGAAATCATTCTAGTTCCAATCAAACACATTGCAACAAATGTAAAATCATTCAGAACAAAAAAGGAGAAAATTTAACATATCTGAACCAATTTGAAAGAAGACAAGGGGAACATCCACGTTCCTCCCAACCATAGAACAAGGCAGGCAGATCTACTTGCCTGATTCACCCCCTAGCCTAACCATGAATCCATGAGGGTGAACTTGGAAACTCCTCCTCGGCAATGTCCTTCATCTCCAACAGTTATCCTCTTGCTTCACACTTACTCAACATTGCTCATAACAACAAGATAATTTAGTTTGAACAAAACTCTTCTTGCCTCACACTCAATCTGCAGTGCTCATAATAGCAAGAGAGTTCAGAAATCCCTTATGAGCATACCTGGGAGCATCCTGCCTCCTCGCATATGTTATTTATCCATTTTTGCCTAGGTCTTTTCCCTCCTTTTGGGATTTTTGCAGCTTTTCTTAATCCCTGATTTTCAAGAGATGCCACTGGCCAAATATCTGATTTTCCACTTGTAATCATCATCCCAGAGGCAATTCCAACTTGTTCCCCACTCATGGAGTCATGGTCAACTAATTTTAACATGGTTGTTCCATTTTTCCTCCTGCAATTAATATAATTATTCTGTTGTGATACAAGTGTCATAGTCAAATAGTTAGTTGGGTCCAAACAGATCTTTGCCCAACAATCACAATAATTAAATACAATTATTAAATTTGAAATTCGGAATTGCCATAAATGGCAAAAATTTTCTAGATTCGAATTTGCCAAAAACAGAAATAAATTTCTAGCACATAAAAATAAAAATATTTATTTTTGGGGGATGTCACATCCTTTCCCGCATCAGTAAAACACTGTCCTCAGTCTTCGTTCCTTTCCTGGAACAGGATTGGATGACATTTCTGCAAATCTCCCTACAATTCCCAAGTGGCCTCCTCAGGACTAAAGTGCTTCCATTGCACCTTTACCTGAGCGATGACTCTGCTCCGAAGTGTTATTTCTCTCCAGTCCAGAATGTGCAGGGGTTCCACCTGGAAATTTCCCTCAGGTTCCACCTACACCAAGTTCCAATCAATCATATGAGTAGGGTCATGAATATACTTTTTCAACAAAGAAACATGAAATACATTATGAATTCTTAGATTAGCTAGAAGTGCAAGATGATATTCTACAGGTCCAATTCGAGCTAGTATCTCGAAGGGCCCACAAAACTTGGGTGCCATCTTGGCACAATTTCCCAACTTTAGCGAGATTTTTCAGGATTTGACCTTCAAGTAAACATGGTCTCCCACTTGAAATTCCACGTCTCTTCTTTTCTGATCTGCATAGCTCTTATGTCTATCCGGTGCTTCTTTCAAGTTCTGTTGTACCTTTCTTACCATGTTCTCCATTTCTTGGAGCATCTCTGGTCCAACCATGAGTTTGTCATCCGGGTTATCCTAGCTAATCGGAGTTGTACACTTTTTGTCGTACAATATTTCGAAAGGGCTCAACTTAGCCGAAGTTTGGTACCCATTGTTATATGCAAATTCTACCAAGTGTAGGTAGTCTTCCCATTTGTTCGGCTTTGCTCTTACATACATGTGGAGCATAGCCTCTATGATTCAATTTTTCCTTTCGGGCTATCCATCCGTTTGTGGATGATAACTCGTACTAAAATTCAAATTATTATTTAGCCCTACAAACAATTCCTTCCAAAAAGCAGATGTGAATTTTACGTCTCTATCTGAAATCACCATTTTAGGAATACCATGCAGTCTAAAAATTTCTTTCATGAATATTTCAGTAATGTTAATAGCTTTAAAAGTAGACTTTACAGGAATAAAGTGTGCAGAATTACTGAGTTTATCGATTACAACCATGATTGAATCATTATGTTTCTGTGTTTTAGGCAAACCTGTTATAAAGTCCAGCGATATGGTCTCCCTTTTCCATTCTGGTACTGATAATGGTTGTAATAGGCTGGCTAGATGTTGTTGTTCGGCCTTAACCTGTTGACAATCTTGGCACCTAGCCAAATACTCTACTACTTCACCCTTCATATTAGGCCAGTAAAATAGTTTTCTGAGTACTGTTATTGTTTTCTGGTAACCAAGATGGCCAGAGTGTGGTTTCTTATGCACTTCGTCTAAAATAGTTAATTTTAGCTCTGTTGAATCTGGTATGTAATGTCTGTTTTTTTAATCTTAATAGCCCCTTCTTGTCGATACTTATATTCGGTTTATCTGAGTTTGCGATACTATTTTGAAATTCTTCCATTATCTTAGTGTAATTTCCATCGTTGATACCTGTCATTCTTATTCTTTGTTCCAGATCACTTTTTGCCCTGCTGACATTTATCTCAAATAACCCATGGATTCTGCGGCTTAAAGAAGTTGCTATTTTATTTTCCTTAACCTTGATATGTCTGACCTCGAAGTCAATTTCTCTCAAGAAGGTTAGCCACCTTGCTTTTCTCGCATTAAGGTCTGGTTGGTTAAACAGATATTTCACTCTGCTATTATCCATTAATAGTAAGAATTTTCTGCCCATTATATAGTGTCGCCACATTTTTAAGGCATGTATTACTGCTGCTAATTATAAATCATAAGTGACATAATTTTTCTCGTGTTCCTTTAATTTTCTGGATTCATAACAAATCACTTGCCCTTCCTGAATTAGACCACCACCTAGTCCCTCTTTACTTGCATCAATGCATACTGGGAAGTCTTTATCTAGGTCTGCTACCTTCAAGATTGGCGTCGATGTCAGTAATTCTTTTAGATTGTTAAAACTATCTTGACACTTTTGTGACGAGTTAAACTTGGTCCCTTTCTTTTGTAATGACGTGATAGGGTAGGCTATCTTGGAGAACCCTTCTATAAATATACGATAATATCCAGTGATTCCCATGAATGACCGGATATCTGCCACATCCTTAGGCACTGGCCATTCCATAATGGATTTTATCTTTTCTGGGTCTACGACAATACCTTCCGAGGAAATGACATGTCCTAAATATTGTATTTCGTTTTTATAAAAATCACATTTGTCGAATTTTGCGTATAGTTTGCGTTTCCTTAGCATTTTTAGAACTATTCGAAAGTGTTCATCATGTTCCTCCTCTGTTTTAGAATAGACTAGGATATCGTCGATAAATACTACTACAAACTTGTCTAAGTACTGGCTGAAAATGTTTTTCATCAAGCACATAAACGTGGTTGGTGCATTAGTGAGTCCGAAAAGCATGAATACAAACTCATAGTGTCCATATCTTGTTCGAAAAGTTGTCTTGTTTATGTCCTGGTCATTTATCCTAACTTGATGATAACTAGATCATAAATCCAATTTTGAGAAGATCTTGGCCTCCCCAACTTGATTGAACAGATCATTTATCCTGGGTAAGGGGTATTTGTTCTTAATGGTTACTTTGTTCAGTTGTCTATAATCGATACATAGTCTTAGAGTACCGTCTTTCTTTTTCACAAAGAGGACTCGTGCTCCCCATGGTGAGACACTTGGTCTGATATACTCTTTATCCAACAATTATTGTAATTGTACTTTTAATTCTGTCAGTTCTGGTAGACTCATTTGGTAGGGTGCTTTTGAGATAGGGGATGATCCGAGTAGTAAGTCTATCGAGAAATCTACTTCTCTCCTAGGAGACAATTCTGGTATCTCATCAACAAACATGTCTCTGAATTCACGTAGGACAGCAAAGTCTTCTAACTTGGGTTTATTTTATTTTTCTAATAGATTCTTTACTTGGATGGTGTAAAATTGACATCCCTTTCTAATACATTTCTTGAATTGGATCGATGAAAATTGTCTGACTAACACAGGCTTTTGTATGCCTTGGGTTGTTCTAACAATGCCAAAATTATCTTTATAGCTAAGTATATTTGTATAACAATCTAGTAATGCTTTGTGTTGTTCCAACCAATCCATCCCAATAATCATATCAAAATACCCTAGTGGTAGGATGTTCATATTGGTCCTTATCATTTGACCATCTAAACTGAACTCAAGATCAGAAATAAAGTTAACTACTTTTCTTTTAGTACATGTTGCTAGTTGTACAAGCCAAGATTTTTTGTTCTTTTGTTTCTTAAGTTTATTCAACTCTACTACATCGGGAGTAATATAAATTAATGTAGATCTAAGGTCAATTAAAATAGAAATTTGAGTGTCATGGATTTTACCTTTGACTTCTACCACCGAGGACTGGTGGTCAGCTTGTCGACCATCTATGGTTCCATTTATCCGATGCAGACTTCTTCCCATGTCACCCACTGTCGAGGCTTCTTGGAACTTGTAAATGGAAGTTATGTTTGTTGCAATTAAACATGGACAGTTCCTCCTTAGATGAGACTCTCCACACTCCCAACATCTTAATGGCTTTTTGGAGTTGTCCCCAAACCTCTTGATTCCAAGGTTTATCGGTTTACCGCTACCTTGCGTATTCAGATGATTGGAGTCAAGATCCTTCCTTGGGAAACTTTTTGTTGCATTCCGACAAGGAGCTGGTTGATATCCTTTTTGTAAATTCTAACCTTGTACAATGTCTATTGTAAACAGATATTCAAAAAAGAATAGAAAAGATACAATAGCAAATGCAAACATTACACAGATATTTTTCCCCTGGAAACCCAAACCGGGAAAACCAACATATATTATATTCATACATTGTGTTACATTGTTTACAATACAATATACATATAGGAGCCATCGACATCCAAATCCCTAACCCAATGACCTGGATTAGTCCAAAACCCTAATTCCTTAACCGGAAATAGAAAACCATCTGCAAAAAACCACCTAAATATCATGTGGTCCCAGAAATATGTCATCTCTGTACGAAAAAAAAAATTCGGGGGCATTGCCCCAGAACACCCGCGTGGGGGGCTCCGCCCCCCCTCTAACCCCCCTATGTGCTTGATGCAGATGCTCGGACACTACTACTCATGCAAAGAATATAACACATACCCAACATTCTCCAACTTGTTGTTTTCTTTGCATAGAGGGGGTTACAGGGTTACATAGTCAACAATCCAGGGCAACAATGCTCATGGATCCTCTACACCAAGAGAACTTCTTAGTGCTCACAGATTTTGTTAATGAATCTGCAACATTCTTCAAAGTGTCCACCTTCATCAGTGATACTTTCTTTTCTTCAATCATGTCTCTCACAAAGCGATATTAAACATCAATGTGCTTTGTCTTTTAATGATAAGCAAGGTTCTTTGCTAAGAAAATTGCACTCTGACTGTCACACTCTATCCTTACAGCTTCTTGTACCAACCCAATACCTGAACACAATATTTATAACCATACTGTTTCCTTACTTGCATGAGTGGCTGCCATGTATTCAGATTCTGTAGTTGAAAGTGCCACTACAACCCTTCTTTTGCTCATCCAACTTATTGCTCCTCCAAATAGGTTAAACACATACCCTTTTGTGGATCTCCTACGATCCAAATATCCAGCCCAGTCTACATCCACAAAGCCATGTATATCGACCACTTTGTCCAATCCCAGTCTTCCTTCGTAGCATAATCCATAGCTAGCAGTACCACGCAAATACCTGAAAACCCTTTTTACTATTGTCCAATGCTCCTTCCCTGGTTTTGACATATACCTGCTCAAAACTCCCACTGCATGTGCAATGTCTGGTCTAGTATAGACCATTGCATACATCAAACTTCCAACTACACTCACATATCGAACATGAGACATGTCCTCCTCTTCTTCATGTGTCTTGGGACATTGATTCGTAGATAACTTTACACCAACGGGAATAGGAACCTTGACCGGTTTACATTCCTGCATATTAAACCTTTGTAATATTGTCTCGACATATTTTCTCTAATTTAACAAGAGTTTCCTCATTTTTCGATCTCTTTTAATTTCCATGCCCAAAATGAAATTTGAAGCACCAAGATCCTTCATGTCGAATTTAGAGGACAACCGAGTTTTCACATCCTGGATAATCTCCTTGTTGTTTCCTATCAGCAACATATCATGCACTTACAAGACCAAATAAATCAAATGATCACCAATTAATTTAGAATACACACAGTGATCCTCTTTGCTTCTTGTGAAGCCAAGTCCTAGCATATAAGTATCAATTTTTTGATACCACA
>JZKD02S1611597.1:552863-567468 GCA_000966675.3 Picea glauca
CTTTTCTTCTGTAGAAGAAGATTCTTCAGATCCCTTCTTTTTCTCAACTTTGGATCTACATTGCTTCTTGTAGTGCCCTTCTTTTCCACACCTCCAACATACCCTTCCAAACTTTACATGATATTTAGATCTACCCTTAGACTTAGATCTCCCACTTGAGAAATTAGATCTATTTCTTTCCTTGGAACATCTTCTTGTAAATAATGCGTATGTGCTATGTCCTTCCATATTCTTTCATCTCATCTCCTCCGACAACAAGGATGAGACCACTTATTCAAACTTCAAAGAAGTTGTATTACTACCTATGGCCACAACGAGACTATCCCATGAGTCTGGTAAAGAACAAAACAAACTGATACATTTATCTTCGTCTGAAATTTTAATCTCAATAGATACTAACTGACTTACCATAGTATTTAAGGCGTTCAAATGATCTTCCACTGAGTCTCCATCTCTCATCCTCAAGTTATACAACTTCTTTCTTAGGAATAGTTTATTTACTAGGGACATAGACTGATACAACCTCCCCAACTTTTCCCATAAATCCTTGGTTGTAGCTTCCTCTGTCACATTCAGTAATACTGAATCAGAGAGACATAGTCAGATTGTTCTCTTTGCGTTTCGATCCATCTTTCTCCAGTCATCTGCAGAAGTTCCTATAGGTGCAGTACCTGGATCTACCACGATCCACTGATCTCTATCCACCAAAAGATCTTCCATCTTGAGCTTCCACAGCTCAAAGTTTTTCCCATAAATCTTATCAATCTCCATCTTCAAATTGCTTGCCATTTCTTTTCAACTGAAAAACAATACCGCAGATCTCCCACTGTAACAAGGCTTATCATAGTCCCGACCCAAACCCTTGACCACAAAGGCATCCCCCTGAAGCCAATAAAGCTCTGATACCAAATGTAAATTCTAACCTTGTACAATGTCTACTGTAAACAAATATTCAAAAAAGAATAGAAAAGATACAATGGCAAATGCAAACATTATACATAGATTTTTCCCCTGGAAACCCAAACCGGGAAAACCAACATATATTATATTCATACATTTTGTTACATTGTTTACAATACAATATACATATAGGATCCAGTGGCATCCAAAACCCTAACCCAATGACCTGGATTAGTCCAAAACCCTACTTCCTTAACCTGAAATAGAAAACCATCGGCAAAAAACCATGTGCCGAAAAACCACCTAAATATCATGTGGTCCCGGAAATATGTCGTCCCGGTGCGAAAAAAAAATTTGGGGTTGCTGCCCCCGAGCCCCCACACGGGGGGCTCCGCCCCCCTGCACCCCCTGAGGGGGGGCCTGTCGACCCCCCCTCTAACCCCCCTGTGCGCCTGGAGCAGACGCTCCAACACTACTACTCATGCAAAGAATATAACACATTCCCAACACTTTCTTCCGCTGGTTTATTCCATTTTGCTTCATATCCTTCCAGGTCTTGGGAAACTCTACCCATTGTTTGTATTGGTTATAGCACATTCATACCTTTCCGAATTCCTCACTCAAGGTTTTGGGGTTGTCAAACTCAATTCTGTCCCTGTAGGACTATTGTAAATAGCTTAAGAATCACTAGAGTTTTACCTTATCCTCTCAGATGTATGGTACAAACCTTAGTAGTTCCAGAAATTTATTTATAAGGTCATTCATCGTCATTTGTCCAAGTCGTAATTCGAAAAATTATTTTTTCTTCCTTTCATAATAGCTTTCATAAAGGTATTGTTTCTTAAAATACTTCTTCAAGTCGGACCATTCCAACTGTTTCTCCTTTAGGCCCTTGGCCAATTTCAGGTCCTCCCACCAAATGTTGGCCTTCCCCTTCAGATTGTAAATGGCCATTCTGACCTTCATGTTGCTGGAATAGTTGTAGATTTGGAATTATTTTTTGATTTCCAACAACCATGCCTTGGATTCTTCTCCTGTCCTAGATTCTCCATCAAAAGTATCTGGTTTAATCTTTTTAAATTCTCCTTCAAGGTGGTATGTTTGTTTTCTTTTTTTGTCTAGCATGGTTTTGTCTTCAGCGGAAGGTGTCCCTTCAGACGAACTGTCTCCTTTTTCTGTTTTCGCACTAGAGTTCTTGGAGGACCTTTTGTTTACCTCTTCCTCATGGTTATTATCTTTTGGAATTTTCTTGGTTACTATACTACGCAGCAGAACTTCATTTATCTCTTGTTGTTCCTACTATGCCTTCTTCAATTTTTCATTGTTGGCCTTGAAAACTTGTAGTTCAACAATAAGGTTTCTCATTATTTCCAACACATTCGTGGGTGAGCTTCAATCACTGTTATGTCTTGGATATCTAGGAGGTCCTTGTTGCGTATTCTCTTCCACGCTAATTTATGCACCTTCTTGAGCTTCCATTATTCAACACAAAATAGAAAAGCTTTTTGTTTGTAATCCACAAGATTTATTAGTTTTTTTTTCAGAATATATACTAAGCAATCAATGTGGCCCTGTTCAGGCCCAGTGTTGTAACTTTTTCTATGATACCATATGTAATGAACCTCAAAAATCACCATAAAAAAAAAATTATTTGTACATGTATCCTTGAAAGGTTTTTTGAGGTCTCAAGCAGGTAGGCTTTCTATTATAAAGCTTAAGTCTGAAATTTTTGTTAGAGACCTTGCTTTCGTTTACTATGCAACTTAAAACTTCCTACTGATACAATAAGTGTATCCTCCTCCCTTCAATGTTTATTCAAAGTCTTGTAACAATTACCAATATTTCTTATTTGATGATGTCTATAATGCCAACACAGGTTTAACTATATGAGCATCTTGCAAACAGGTCTATTAATTCTATACCTTTAATAGGAACACAAAATTCTCTAATCAACACACATCGACTCCCGAAATCACGAAAAGTGACCATCATGTCGGGGTTTCGGAGTTCGGGATTTTGCGAATTCAACAACTCTCGAAATCGCAGAACTGGACCAGCATTTCAGGATTTCAGAGTTCAGAAATTCGCGAATACAACAGCTAAGATCAACACACCATAACTCCCGAAATTGTGAAAAGTGACCAGCACTTCGGGATTTCGCGAATACAGAGGTCAAGCATCGACAGGTACAAATCTATGAAATATGAAACAAAGGGAAGGTTGGACTAGCACTTCGGGGTTTCGGGCTTTCGAAGCTTCGTGGGTTCAAGTGCCTCAACAACAAAAGCATAAACCAATTTCCAAAATGATAAAAAGAGAAGCTTAGTACTTTAGGATTTCGGGTTTCGAAATCCCGCGACTTCAAAATCCAAACATCAAACACAAAAAATTTCCGAAATTGCCAAAGGATATGTGGAAATACCATTTTTCGGGATTTCAGGGTTCGGGGTTTCGGGATTTCAAATACCGACCAACAACATACCATAACTTTCGAAAATGCGAAAGGCGGAAGGATGTGTGACCAACACATTGGGATTTCGGGGTTCAGAACATCACGAGTTCCGATGTCCAAACATCAACATATACAACTTCTGAAATGCGAAAGAGGGAGAGTGGGTCCTGGATTTCGAGATTTCGGGAATTCAGGCTTCGAGATTTGGGGGTTTCAAGTACCCAAACACTGCATACAACAATCCCCGAATTCCGAAAGCAACAAGATGTGGGATCCACTTCTTTGGGATTTTGGGTTTTGGGATTTCAGGATTTACGAACACATGGCGCATAAACACAAATGAAAAAGAAAATCCGAAATGCGAAAAATGATTAGGGTGCGGGGCCTACAATTTTGGGTTTTGGGGTTTACTAATTCCCGATGCAAAACGTTACACGACATCAAACACCAAATCGTGAAGTTTTGAAAAAGGTAAGGGGCCCATCCAATATCGGGTTTCGGCGTTTCGTAATGCTTGATGCAAGAACAACATACCACGAGAATCATCGAATCTCAAAATTCGATCGGTTGTGGGGCTACTTAAGGTTTTTGGAGTTTTCACAAACAAAAGGACTCCACACAGGTTGAACCGATAAACTCCGAAAGGTCAGAAAAGGAAAGTAAACATGAATAGAGTTTACAAACTCAATAATTTTTTTCTCATCAATATTCATACAATTAGATTACGGAACTTACATCATAACCTCCACTCCCAAACATACCAATCGTCAGCATTGATTTTACTCAGAAAACACATACAAAAAGAAAATTAACAATGAATTTAATTTAGAGGGGATTTCATCCAGAGTTCAACCATGCATAATCCTTTCAGCTATCATAATGAATAAAAATTCCAATTTCTATCATTCGTTCATAAAGGGATCACTCCAGATCAGATTTACCATATGCTCTCGGTCAGCCTTTAGGTTTCGGTTCCAATTTAACACATACATTGCATCACATATAAATTCATTTAGACAGAGAATGGAAATCATTCCAGTTCCAATCAAACACATTGCAGTAGATGTAAAATCATTCAGAACAAAGAAGGAGAAAATTTAACATATATGAACCAATTTGCGGGAAGACAAGGGGAACAACCACGTTCCTCCCAACCGTAGAACAAGACAGCCAAATCTACTTGCCCGATTCACCCCCTATCTTGACCATGAATCCATGAGGGCGAACTTGGAAACTCCTCCTCGGCAATGTCCTTCAATTCCAATAGTTATCCGCTTGCTTCACACTTACTCAACAGTGCTCATAACAGTAAGACAATTTGGTTTCAACAAAACTCCTCTTGCCTCACACTCAATCCGCAGTGCTCATAACAACAAGAGAGTTTAGAAATCCTTTCCGAGCATACTTGGCAATGTCTTGCCTCCTCGCATATGCTATTTATCCATTTTTGCCCAGGTCTTTTCCCTCCTTTGGGGATTTTCACAGCCTTTCTTAATCTCTGATTTTCAGGGGCTGCCACTGTCCAAATCTTTGATTTTCCACTTATAATCATCAACCCAGAGGCAGTTCCAACTTGTTCCCCACTCATGGAGTCATGGTCAACTAATTTTAACATGGTTGTTCCATTTGTCTTCCTGTAGTTAATATAATTATTTTGTTGTGATACAAGTGTGATAGTCAAATAGTTAGTTGGGTCCAAACAGATCTCTACCCAACAGTCACAATAATTAAATACAATTATTAAATTCCAAATTCGCAATTGCCATAAATGGAAAAAAAAATTCCAGATTCGAATTTGCCAAAAACAGAAAAAAATTTACAGCACATAAAAACAAAAATATTTATTTTGGGGGTATGTCACATAGGGATATGGAGATATTCCAGTAACACTTCTGAATGGTACCGTGAGACATATTCACAATGTTGTGTATGTCCCTTGGATAAAGAAACACTTGATTTTTGTGTCCACCATTACAGATCAAAATCAAGACACATTGTATAGTGAAGTAATTGCAGGATCATTACAAAATTGTTGCCTTAGGAGTCAGAGTTGGAGGTATGTACAAACTTGATGCCACCACCAAGAATCATCAAGCATTGACTTCCGAAATTGTTCCTACAGAAACTCTTTGGCACCAAAGGTATGGTCACATTAATTATCATGATTTGTTGTTATTACAAAAGCAAAGTATGGTTGAAGGATTCCCTATGTTGAAGAATGAGTATGTTGCTTTTGAATTTTGTGCATTATGAAAGATGCACAAAGATGAATTCCCCTCTAATCGTGATAAGAGAAAAAGAGATCTATTAGAACTTATACATACTGATGTTTGTGGACCAATGCAGAAAAGGTCCTTAGGAGATGCTTATTAATTTTGGTTATTTATTGATGACTACACAAGATACACATGGCTTTATTTCCCTAGGAAAAATAGTCATGTTTTTGAATACTTCAAATAAATTAAAAACATGGTGGAGAAGAAAACAAGAAAACCCATCAAAATCGTCTGCTCAGGTCAAGGGGGAGAGTACAGATTGGGGGGAGAGTACAGATCAAGGGGGAGAGTACAGATTGGTCAAGTATTGCAAAGATCATGGAATAGTATATCAATTTACACTACCCCACACTCCACAACAGAACGAAGTTCCAGAAAGGAAAAACAAAACTCTGGTGGAGTGTGTACGAAGCATGATGAAATGTAAAAATCTCTCAAATGCTTTTTTGGCTGAGGCCATCGACACTATTGTTTATTTAAATAATATAAGTCCAACAAAATGTCTTAATCATAAAACTTTTTTCGAAGCCCTGTATCATTCTAAACCAGCAGTTAATAGTTTGAGGATATTTGGGTGTAAGGAATTTACACACATTCCAAAGGAGATTAGGAATAAGATTGATGCTAAAGCTATCAAATGTATTTTTATAGGGTACTGTTCATAATTTAAAGAATATAAATTGTTTGATCCATCTACTCACAAAGTGTTTGCAAGTAGAAATGTAGTTTTCCATGAGCAGGTAGAAGGAAATAGTGAAGACAACACACATGAAGGATGGTAGGTACTTCTTGAAGATGAGAAGGTCAAACAAGAGAAGAAGCAACAGGAAAATGCATCGAGTGACATGGATACATCCAACAATGAAGAATAATCTTCACAAAATAAAGAACAAGTCACCATCCAATTGAGAAGATCTTCAGGACACGTTCATCCACCTGAAAAGTATAAATCTTATACCCTAATGAGTAATCTTTCAAATGTCATAGAACCCATGAGTTTTAATGAAGCTAATGAACATGATGAATGGATAAAAACAATGGAGGAATAATATGACTCTATAATGAAAAAAAAAACTTGGGAATTGACTGAATTTCCTAAAGATGAAACGCCCATAGGATGTAAATGGATATAAAAAGCTAAAGTCAAAGGAGATGGTAGTATAGATAAATATAAATCCAGATTGGTGGCAAAAGGGTATTCACAGAAAGAGGGCATTGATTATGTAGAAACATTTGCACCAATAGCTAAGTTTAACACTATGAGAATGTTAATTGCCCTAGCTACAAAATACCATTGGAAGCTTCACCAATTAGATGTAAAGTCTACTTTTCTGGATGGTGAGATAAAGGAGGAGGTTTACCTTACTCAACGAAAGGGGTTTGTGAAAAGTGGTGAGGAACATTTAGTGTGTAAATTAAAGAAAGCATTGTATGAACTGAAAAAGGCACCTAGGTCATGTTATGAGAAGATAGATCCCTTCTTTCTTCAACATGGTTTTATGCAGAGAAAAAGTGATCCAAATCTGTATACCAAGTTTGATGAAAAGGGGCATTATGTATTGATTTCCTTAAATGTTGATTATTTAATTATTACAGGAAATTCATAAAAATTGATTAGTGGAATTAAGAAGAAGGTATTTGAAATGAAAGATCTCGGTGAGTTACATTACTGCCTAGGTCTTGAAGTCTGGAGAAATGTTGGTCAACCCTTTGTGTCTCAAGTTAAATATGTCGGAGAATTCCTTAAGAAGTTTAAAATGGATTAGTGTAAAGTTTCTAATGTTCGAATGCATGAGAACACAAAAATTTACTGTGATGATGGTTTGAAGGAGGTAAATGATACAATGTATAGACAGATGGTGGGAAGCTTGAACTATTTCACTACAACCACACCTGACATAGCATACTTTGTTAGTGTGTTAAGTTCAAGTTTATGGTTAAACCTCTAGAAAATCATTGGAATGCATCGAAAGGGGTACTGAGGTATCTCAAAGGCACAATTGATGATCATAGATCTACTATAGGTTATACCTTTGGCATTGGATATGGGATTGTTTCATGGAGCAGTAAGAATCAACCTTCTGTATGTCCACTGAGGCAAAATATAAAGCATTGTGTGTAGCAACTTGTGAAGTTGTTTGGTTGAAAAGACTACTTCAAGATGTTGGAGAAGAACAAAGGAAATCTACGATAATCATATGTGATAACCAGAACTCAATCAAGTTGGCAAATAATTCAGTTTATCATTCAAGGACAAAGCATGTTGATAATCAGTTCCATTTTGTTCGAGAAAAAATGCAGTCTAATGACATTGCTTTAATGTATTGTAATACTAGTGAAAATGTTGTTGATATTTTCACTAAACCTCTTGAAAAGATCAATTTGAATTGTTTAGAAAGATCTTAGGTATGGATGTCAATCCTTTCTCTATTAAAGAGAAGACTTAAGAATAATGGAGATTAGTTGAGGTGATTAGTTTCCAACCGTTTCAAAACAGTATGTCATCATATATATATGTTGTACTTATAATTGATTAATTCGAACGAAACTTGGCTTTGCTTCCCGACCTCGAGGTGCTGTGAGTTGGTTTTACATTCTCTCTAGTTTTAAGTGTTAAATGTCCTCCGCACTGATGTCCATTGGCGGATATGAAAGGAACTCTGCCAGTTTTCCTTCGAAGAAGATAACAAGAACTTCTCTGAATTTACTTGGGTCACTTACCATAAAGTCCATCGATGAAGTCGGATCTAATGAAAAGGATAACTCTGAATAGAGGATTACTTTCTATGCTTCTGGCATCGAGGATTATTTTGTATGCCTCTGGCTAAGGCAACACAAAAATGATCACCAATCGAGCTATTCCTTAAATCCATTTTTTAAATAGGCGCTATATCTTTATAAAAGTTTCAATAATGAAATTGCAAGCTATTCTTGATGTAATCTTCAGTTGGAAGACAAGGCGATCTACAAAATTTGGAAAGGTTCTGATATATACAGCGAAGGTTGTAGTGAGTCATCATTCTGCCTCCATTTTACGAGCATGCTTGGGAGAATCCTACAGGTGTTGTCAAAATGTTCCAGAACTGAGCCAGTGGATCGATATATTACAAGGCCACAAGTTATTGGTTAAAATGTCCATTGATAAAGGCATGGATTTTATCTCTGATAACGAGGAGCAACAAAACCCTAACGCTCGCTATGGGTGCAAAAAAGGTAAAGGGACGGTGGTACACAACACTTGGCACTTTATCCAGCCATTTCTTTTAGATGAGGAAATGGCAGCGACAAGTGACCAGAGTGGAAAAGTATAAAAAAATGTGTGGTCTGTCAAGATAACAGAATTGCATAAAATGACAGAGGCTGGGTTTTTAGTGCTCTCATATGTCCCTGCAAAATACAGAGTTGGTGCTTTCAATTGATTTGAACTCTCATTTACATGCATTAACGTGGATATTTGCATCGTGGTATTAAACGTAAATTTTTTTGCTGGTCTCCAATGATGTTATCAAAACTGCCAATCTCGGTCTTGCACGAGAAGTCTGCTCATAGCGACCATTTACATAATATACGTCAACACGATGGTACTGTGCTCTTGAGGCACTGAATGAAACAGATTTCGTAATCATGGTTAGGGTTCACAAACCCTAAATACCCAAGATAAATAGAGTTTACTAGCACAGCCACTCAAAACCGTGGCTGATTAACGCCGAAAGAAGCCAAAAAAATAAACGCGCGTGCATATTGTTTGGATATTAAATCCAAGGTAAAATATTCAATAGGACTCAGGGATGTGCAGCAAAACCTTGCTCATAATCAAACGATTAACCAGGAATCGAATATCACGTTCATAAAAACGTGGCGATTAACTCTTATAAAAGAAGGCCGCTAGGTTACACCTGTTAATTTAGCATTGTTTTAAGTATAATCAAATCTTAATCATTGAAAGTGGCAATCTGGTGGTGAGTGAGTAATTTTTTAATCTTATTTAGTAAATGTGAAAAAGTAATCACATAAACGTATGTCTTTATAAATGAGCGGAAGTTAATTTATCAAAATCTCATCCATTGATTTAAGAGGATGACTAAGAATATGCCAGCATCTTCAATTTTTAGCCATTAGATTATAATTTTAGATTAAAAGGTAATTAATTGTGCTCATTGTCAATAGGTATACCCTTTCGGCCAAAACGGCCAATTGTATACACCTGGTCTCCAATGATGTTATCAAAACTGCCAATCTCGGTCTTGCACGAGAAGTCTGCTCATAGCGACCATTTACATAATATACGTCAACACGATGGTACTGTGCTCTTGAGGCACTGAATGAAACAGATTTCGTAATCATGGTTAGGGTTGACAAACCCTAAATACCCAAGATAAATAGAGTTTATAAAAGATGTTAAAGGGAAGGTGCTCTTTCGATTCTCCGTCGAATTGGAAAAGGACGTGTTACAATCTCTTGTATTTGCAGGAAAAACGGGAATGCTTTGCTATCCATAAGTATCATCGGAAGGCATTCGATGTCTTGTGTTTTGCCCTAGGAAGATATATAATGAATTTCCCGAAGTGATAAAACAGAACTTGGTTCTGGAAAGTTGTAGCAAAAAAAGATCATTCTCCTTTCAAACAAAGGTTGCCAACCTCATAGACACGGTGGTGCAAGATTTCAGCTTTTCCTTAGTAAAAAGTGCTTATTATCAGAAAAGTTGTTCCTCGAGATCTAAGGCTTGGTCTTATAAAAATGTTTGATTTCAGGGATATGCGCTTTAAAACGTTGTTTTCAATACTTGTGAAGGCGCCTAAATCGAGTCCAATCGTCAAGCCTTCATCGATTAACATTCATTTTTTTCCAATTGGGTGAAAATTACAAATATCACTTCTTGGAGTTCAAGTGCAAGCTGTACACCGCTAGCGCTGAATAATACAAAAAATATTGAAATGTTTTATGACTTGTAAAGAAGATGAGAGGAATATCCCCGACACTCATCAATGAAGATAAAACAAACACCTCCGATCTCAGTGGCATAGATAACACGAAGTCCACGGAGAACCATCAGCAAAGTTAATTGCAAGTATACCGATGATACTAGCAAGGTTATTAGAATCAAATTCGAAACCACTCGGAGAATTTACGAGGAACTTCACCGATGAGCCCGACAATGAACTAATCACAACCATTGTTTCAATCTCAAATATTTTCCTTAAAGGAGAAGACGATGGTATCAAAGAGAAGTTGACTCGTATCAACTTATATATAACGAAATTTATCTCGAATCTATCTTTAAAAGGATCTGAAATCGATACTTCTCTCAAGGATTCTGAACTTGATACTTCTCTGAGACTTCAACTTGATATTGTTCTCAAAGAAAGTAAGAAGAACCAAGCATATACCTATAAAAGGGTTTAACTGTCAAATGAATTAGTAGTTGAAAGGGAACTAAATCTCTCCATGACACCTTGAAGAAGAGGTTCTGAATTAGTTACCAGCACTAGTCGAAGATCCAAATAAATGCTATGTTAACACTTTATCCCCAACGACATCTTATCACTTCTTATTTGATTGAGCTTCTCCTTTGGCGAGGGTATGTTCCTAATAGAAGTCCAGGTTTTGAAACGACAAGGGAAAGAGAATATGATCACCACGAAATACCTAACATCGATATGGGAACTCCATCAAGACTTGTTGACCTTAGGTAACTTATGAAATTGTGCATCCCGGAAGAGGCTTTCAAGTGTTATACAATACATCAGGATGGTCAGGGGCAGAGCTTACACAGTCTATTGAAGAGAATGCTTTGGAGGCTGTTAGGCATGGCTATGATTCAATTATTCAATCTGACGTGAATAATGCACTTGATAAGCTTATGATGGGGTCAGAGAGTTCAGACCTATATCACCATTTTTATGGCAGAGAGAAACAACTGAAGTTGGCATCACATCTTTTGCGGCGCCACGAGAATACCCATCCGATTATTGTATTTTATATCACCACGAGGAGCGGAAGTTCAAAAGACGTTGGCTGGAGCAAACACATCAAGAGTGTCATTGCAATTTTATCACATACCTATTGACTAACACTCAAAATAATTTATATACAGTTCAATAGGAAAGGAATGGGTCCAGTATGCATAGGAAGAATTCCCAGGAACTGCACCGGAACCAGTGAACGACCATTACACAAGTGTTTTATACTGTTGGAAAGCTTGTTTTGAGGTCCACAACATTTCAGTCATACGATTCCAGAGATTCCTCGCAGATTGTCAACATTTTCAAAGATGAATATCAGGTACCTTGTTGGCAGCCCCATAGGACACAGCACCTCGATCATGAGCAGAGTAATCAAGAATCAAATTAGAGAAGTTTATATGATATTTCAATTAATCAGTGTTTTGGCTCTATGGGTTCAGATGTTTGTTTTCAATAAGTTACACTAAGGACACTCAGCGTCCCAGTGATGTGATCTACAACCAAGGACAATATAGCAACAATAGCAATTGGCACCGCAGTGACGGAGGAGGAAAAAAGAAAATCTGATACAAATGTTGATGAAGAGATATAAATCCCGTGACAATTGATTTTCCAACTTGGATAATGATAGATGCCCCCAATGTCTGAACTAGTCTTTATAAGAGATGAGGTGCACTACAACCAAAATCCACTATGGCCCATGGACACTAGAGGACAATTGGAAATGTAACTGTTGTCTTTGTTGGCAAATATTGAACAAACAACGAATGCGTGTTGATGGTTGTTGTCATTGATGGCAACAGTGGAGATGGCAGGATAAAAAGGATAAAACCCCTTGGGGATTCGGATGTAAAAGCTCAGGAGGAACAACATTAAAGGAGACGCGCGCAGCAAGAGTTTACAGAGAAGAAGGAAGACAGAGATCCAGTGACCGTTGGATCCCATTCAAATTTTTCGAAAGGCCGACAACCGTCAGATCTGCAGAAGTTACGAGGGAGATAAGTCATCGGAGATTTGGGGATCGGGACTTTGAAATGTCCAATTCACTTGACAACGAAAACCCCGAAATCGCGATATGCGATTTCGCGATTTGATCGCAACCATTAAATCAAGCAGAGATCGGGACCATCCACTTGTAGACAGGAGGCTTCATCGGAGTTTCGGGGATCGGGATTTCAATATGAAAAAAACACAATGCAATGAAAACCCCGATTTCACGATATGCAAAATCCCGACTGAATCTGAACTGTTAGATCAACATGTGATCTAGACCGTCGATCTAATTCACAACAACAGTCCACGTCAGCTAGGGACACGTGGCACAACCAGGTAATGGCAGGTGGCAGGCAGATTCAACACTTCAGGCACAGGTAAGTCACGAATCAAAGTGACACGTGGCAGTATCTAACATGTGTCAAACCACGTGTGACATCAGCAGAGTATCGGGGATCGGGACTTTGTAATGCCAAAATCTCTTGACATCAAGAACTCCGGAATCGCGATGTAATCACAGCCGTTGGATAAGAATGAGATCTGGACGATTGATTTCCTTCATCGGAGAGTCGGGGATCAGGAATTCTATAGGCATGTACATGATGACATCAAAAATGCCAAAACCTTGATGAGAGATTCGACCGAGGTCATGTGTTGACGGTCATATGGGCTGAGGCCTATAGCCAGCAGGGCTAGCGCGTGGAAAGGGGCACATCGGCATCGGGGATCGGAACTTTGAAGTGACAAAGTCACTTGACATGAGGAGTGCATATTTCGTGATATGTGAAATCGAGATACAATCTGAGCCGTCAGATGAGGCTATGATCTAGACCGTTTCTTTTAGACCATGTCAGAGTTTCACGAATCGGGATATGGTAAGGATTGAAACATGAATTGCGAAATCACGATATGCAATATCTCGACTCAATCATAGCCGTTGAGTCAAGATTGCACCTGGATCGTTGATTTGACCGATATATGGACTTTTGTGTATCGGGATTTATAAGTGAAAAGAACAGTGAACATGAAGAACGTCGAAACGCCGATAGAGAGACATAAGGTTGTGGTCACGAAGTGAAGGTCACGTTGACCGGGAGCTAAGCTCAGGAGGGCTAGCGTATGAAAGGAGTCATTGGGAATCGGAGAATCGCGAGTTCGGAGGACTTGTGAATTTTGACATCGCAAATGCCGAAATCGCGATGAGTGAAATCCTTATTAGATCTGGACCGTTGGATCAATTATTGATCGGAGGGCTGTTGTTCTTCCTCACACATTAACGCTTCAATTATGAATGAGTTAAGAGAAACAGACTAATGATGACAAATCGGTTAGCGTTTCAGTTGCCAAGACAGATGTCCTTGTATTACCGATTGGAAGGGGAAGTGGAATCATCAAGGTAGCTTGTATAAAAGAATATGAACTAGACTGAATTTGGTTGGTCGTTCTGAAAGAAAAAATGAGTAAACTGTAACAAAAATAAAATGAGCAGAGGCGTAGCAAGAAATGAAGCAAATGTGCAGTGCGAGATGAAATGTAGAGCAGAAGCAGAGAAAAATGTCAGACAAATCAAAATTAGAGAAAAATGATAGACAGAACAGAAGCAGAGTAGAATGACAGAAGAATGTGATGCAGAGATGACCTGTTGAGGAAGAAGAATTGCAGAACATTTTGTTGAAGATCAGATTTACAGAACAGAGTAAAAATGGTAAGAAGTGATGTATCTACATAATTTTTCTGTGTATTCATTATTTAATATTCTAGGGAGGTAGGGAGGTGCTCGGGAGGATTGTTGTCCTCAGAGGTTCAAGTGGGTGCTTGAACACAGGGAGTTGTAGCTTCCATCTGGTTGCAGTCAGAGAAACCAGGGTGGTAAGGTGGTGCTAGGGAGAACAAGTGTTCTATGTTATACAAGTTGGAGCCTGTGTAACTCGAAGTTGGTGCTTCCATACAGTTGGTGATGGAACATTCAGGAAGTTGGTGCTTCCATCCAGTTGATGCTGGAGTATTCAGGGAGTTGG
>JZKD02S1611597.1:580354-595679 GCA_000966675.3 Picea glauca
GACAAAGGTTGGGAAATGGAAGGTCACTAGGGGAGGGAGAAGGAGCTGAAATTGTTAATATTGAGAAGCCTTGAGGGCTAGGTTTTGATGGAGAAAAGAACTTGCTTTTGCTGCAAACTATTTGAAGAAGAATGTTAGTTATTCGCATGGGTTGTAAGAGCATATTTTCTTATGGTGCAAGGTACCATAACTTATATATTAGCATAATAGAGAAATAATACCAACATAATATGAAAATATTGCAGAGATAACAACAAAACAACAAATTAAATGGAACCACAACACCATAATTATACCTTCATTGATAGTAAACAATGTTCACTTGCCTCATCGAGGGGGGAACCTCTAGAAAAGCATATCTCTATTACAATCATTTTCTAAGAAAAAACTTCTCATACCCTCTACTCTTATTTATACTAAATCTATCTATCCAAAACAACAATCTAGACGAAGATCCTTCTAGAAGCAGAAACTTCTATTAGGTATTCTTACAATTGACTTATTCCTCGTTATTGCTAGGCCTTATTAATATTGATATTTATTACATGGAAATATATTATTCTACCAACTTGAGGGGTTAGGTAGATTAGGTCGCTAGCATTCCCTCCCCCTTAAAATTAGCTTTGTCCTCAAGGATTGAGATGAGGTAATTGCTGCAAAATGTTAGTTGGGTCCTAGGTGGCATCTAGGGGAGTTGTATCCTTCCACTAGACTAACACTTCATTGATAGTGCGATGACGAAGATGACGCTAACGCTAGTCCAAAACTGTTTTTGGATGTAACCAAATGGATCCTTCTTCATCGAACTCACAAAGGCTTGGTTGAGTTTGGCACTTAGTTACAATCACATTATTTAAGAACGAGACATGAAAAACAATATGGAGCTTAGAAGAACTAGGAAAATCTAACTTATAGGCCACCTGTCCCACGCACTTGAGAACTGTTTAAGGACAATAAAATTTGGGCACCAATCATGACAAAATTCTCTTTGAGGGTACAAATAATAGCTTCTCAAACTGTAAGTATTTGGTCAACCACCTGAACCTTCGAGACACCTCGCATGTAGGAGAGAATAGAAGGTGGATTTTGTCCATATATTGCTTCAAAAGGAGTCATCTGAGTAGTGGTATGGTAAGAAGTGTTGTACCACCATTCAACTAATGGTAACCATTGAGCCCATTGATCTTTCCTTTGAGAGGAAAAGAACCTCAAATATGTCTCCAAACACTTGTTGACAACTTCAGTTTGACCATCAGTCTGGGGATGATAGTTGGCACTATGATGCAGTTCGATGCCATGTAGCCTAAATAGTTCTTGCCAAAAATTGTTGTTGAAAGTGGGGTCTCAATAAAAAACAATAGAATGAGGAATGCCATGAAGCTTGAAGATATGATTTATGAAATGTTGAGCCACAATGGATGCAATAAATGGACATTGAAGGGCACAAAATTGAGCATACTTGGAAAGATGATCAACTACCACCATGATGACTCACTTATTGCGTGATTTTGGTAATCCCACAATGAAATCCATAAAGACATCCCTCCAAATAGCGGGTGGAATTGGAAGCAGTTGGAGTGTGCTAGGGGATTTGATTGTTTATCCCTTTTTACATTGGAAAACATCACATTCTTCCACAAAAATGTGAATGTCATTTTTCATACCATCCAATAAAAAAGAACGTTTGACCCTGTCATAGGTTTTGGTAAACCCCGAGTGCCTAGTTGTGGGAGTAGCATGAAACTCAAAAAGAATTGTGGATTCAAGTTGTGACTATTTACTTAAATACAAAGGACCTTTGTAGCGAAGCTCATCATGGTGCCGAGAGTACCTGGGGGAAACTAGAGAATTTTCTTGCAATTGTTGGATTAGATGCGAAATTTTAATATCTTGTAACCATTCTTAGTGAATAGCTTGGAGCCAATCTGGTACAATGAAGGATAGAGAGAACAATAACTCTTCATCTTCATATTTTTGAGAAAGAGTGTCAACAACCACATTTTATTTACCTTTCTTGTAAATGATCTCATAATCATATCGAAAGATCTTATTATTCGAGATGTTATTAATCATTACCATCAAGTATGACTATCGCCTCCATCAAGGACAATGTGACTGAGATAGAGAAACAATTAGAAGAGGTTACGTAAGAATTTTGACATGTACAGTAATTTTTTATATCACATAGATTGATGTAGGATTCTTAGTATCTCTTCTCATAGTCTCAATAATATTACAGGATTTTAACTACCATGATGGAACAATTAGAATATAATAATTTCCATACTAGAGAAAGGTTTAGCGTTATAGTTTACAAACGAATTTTAGTTTATTTTATTTCATTTTATATAGTACTCTCTAGTAAATTGTCGAACAGTTAAAGAACCGTAAGTAAGTGTTTACCTATCCTATTTTTAGGCGTAAATTAAAACTTTCCAGGAAAACAAACGTACTAACAGTAAATTAGTTAAACAAAATGACCAACAAAGGAATTCTCAATGGGGACATACTTAATTCCTTTAAGGAGATTCAATTAACAAGAGGCATATGGTCAAGGTTTTACTCACCTTCATAATTAGTCATTGAAGATGGAAGATTATTAATTAAAAATCGGAGTCTCAATTTTTATTTTTATTTTTTAAATCTGAGCATGAAATAAAAATTGATCTCACATCGATTTCTACAATAATGTAATAATCCAAATGCACAAGTATATAAAATATAATTTAAACTTGCAAAAGTAATGTTATGACATCAACTAAGAAAAATCAATTCGTGTACATTCGATATTCATAATATTGTAAATTGTATAAGAAGGTGCTATCTAACAATATATACGAATAAAAATTAAAATATTGTAACTAGAAATGGAAATACGTGATGCCAATATTCAACTTGAAATCTTTCTCCCATCATTTTTCCTTCCTCGTTTACTAATCCACAAAATTCATTGGTATCTTTCAGCCAACGCTATAGGTACTCTTCTTCCCCCTTAGCCCCTCTAGATGCAAAGGGGCCACAAAAAAGAAACCAAAAAGAGTAGCTCCAAGCTTTCCCCACAAGGTAGAGCTTCCACTCTTTCTTCAAGATTGGTATCCCAACTCTCACAAGTAAAACAAAGCCCCCAATAATTTTGGCAGCATAACCTTACGAAGAATAAGTAATCCATTTTCCTTCACCATTTGTTTGATAGAAATTTCCTCACTAATACATTTCCTCATCCACAAATAATTAACTTTTTAGAATAAATTAGTTATCATTATTGATCCACACACTTGTCACACTCTCCCCAAGTTGCACATGTAATTACCATTTTTATTTTATTTAAAATCCAATTTCCCTCACATTCCCCAATTTGTTCCTATTTTCACTCTTACTTGTCCCTTTGTTCCCCAGATTCTCATTTAATGAGTATCTCCTAAGTAGATCTTAGTTAGAGTTGGAATATGAGTCTTCTTATAGTTAGACTAGTGGTAGCTTGAATCTAGATACTATTCTGTGTGTACACCTATTATCTCATATTTTATTTCTTTATATTTTAAAAATCTCTTTTATTATTTTCATCCACACATGTGAAATTTATGCAATATTTAGATTGTATTCCCTTTTTTCCTAGAGTTTGATTATTCTCCAATATTTTAACTTATGTCATAAGTCATTTAGTCTCTTAATTGAATTTTAGGCTTAAACTTAGTTTTAGACTAGGATTAGACTTTTATTGTGATTTATAATTAATAATTTTATGGTTTCATTAATTATTTTATTCCAATCAGGTCTAATCATTTCAATGTTTTCTAGGCCACCTAGATTTATTGTCTCAATTTTTAATTATGTGATGTTCTCTTCAAGATGCACCTCTGTGCTCCAAGGGTGCCACTATCCTTTGACTGGTTTTGGAAGTTTTTTTTACCCTTGGATTCAACACTCCATTCAGTCAACCTTGCGAGAGACTAAGGGATTCTAAGGAATAAAGACTCTGCCTTATTGTGCGCTCCTTAAAATATTCATGAGTCATTGCCTCAGTCTTCCCTCATGACATCGTGGACCTCTCGAACTACGTAATCGTTAACCTATAGTTGAAACCACGACGAGAGTGCTAGTAGGCTGTGACTTGGACGTTGCCACACCTCTCCCTCAATGTTTGGTTTCTTTCCATGGCCCCTCTACTCCTTATGTGAGTCGGATTAGAAAGCATTGTCAAACATGCATCCACTGATAAAACCTATGTCAATAATCCATATACATAAATCATATTGTAATAAATCATATGTCACAAGTGCATAAATGAAATACTCAATCAAAATACAATTCACTCCTTGACTTAATCCAGAGTGCAAGTAATTCAACTGATGCCATCATCATTCATAACCTATCACGTGTCCTACACACTCAGGAAACTCATCAATAACATCTGCCAATATATATACATCAAATAATAATAAGTCAAAACACATCATCATCATCATGTATAATCAATAATTGAAAGGAAATCACAATGTACCATAACCAAATCACCTGCACTCAAGTGTCCTAAAAGAATAACTCAATAAAAGTGTCCTTAGTAAAGCGGGATGTAATAGAGGGTTAGTAGTGAACAAGAAGTCAAAAAAGGTGTCCAAGATAGAAGCGCATGGTAGTAGAGAGGGTGTATCTCATGATAAGTTTAAGAGCATTCGATGCAATTCAGGTAAAGTTAGAATAGTGGTGGGAGAATATATTCAAGTAGGAAAAGTTGAGGACTTGATGAAGAAGGTTTTGGTTGGAATATTTTATGGAAAAATGGTCATGTAGATTCTTTACTTGGTTGGATTTAGGATGTTTGGGTGTCAATGCTATGTTACATTCCTACATATTATGTGTTGGTAAGAAGTTGGATATGTTTCCAATTTCATACCGAAGGAAACATGGATAAAGTAATGGGTGTATAATAAATATGGGGCACATCTGGGCTCATTCTTAAAAATTGGAAGATGCATTTTGACACTAGAAGGGAACCCCTTTTTATTCAAAAAAATTGTGAAATTTTTCCTAGTCTACCTTGGCCTCTATGGAATGAAGTTTTTCAAAGCAAGGTTGGGGATCTAGTTGGTCTCTTTATTGGTCTAGAAGACGGTTGGGAAAAAAAGGTTGATTGTCATTGGGTTCCATTGTTTGATGAAGTTTATCTTAGGGAATTTATTATCGTTGAGGTGGACGTGTTTCTCATAGAGCAGGTTTTCATTTAGAGGATAGATTATTGGAAGGTGTCATTTAGGTTTTTTCTTTCCCATGAGGTGAGGAAAGTAAGAGATCAATGTCAAAATCATTCCCTGACTTAAATAATACCTAGGAAATACTAGCATAAAAAAGTAATAGACGAGATCTCTGATAAAATTTAGATAGATTCTAGAGTTCCTGAACAATTTATCTCAAATACGAAGGAAGATTAAAAAATTAAGGATCCTTTGCAACTTATGTTGAAGACATAAGAATCGAGAGATTCTATTCAAACCTACAATAGGACCTACTCTAATACATCTAAAGCAATTATTTATTTGAATGGGAATATGGAGGTCTCTTAAGTTATTTTTTGATCCAAGTGGATATCGGTGGCCACTCACCTATTCCACTAGCTCAAAGACCATTTTGCATTTTGACATTTTTTTCCGAGTTTTTCGGTTCCTAAACTTTTGAAGTGATTTTGGGGCCCTAAACAGCTTTTTTTGGGCATGCCAAACTCATACTATAGGCTTTAAGAAAAGTTTGTTGGAAACATGTGTAGTCCTTGGATATTTATTTCCAACGATCTATTTTTCACCTAAAATAAAGATCATATGAAAAATTTATGACCCCGAGAAGTTGATGTATCAACTTACCCCATCCGGGTGTACGTGAATTTTGGTGCTTCATCTCCTAGTGTTAGGTTTTTCGATGTTAGGGTTTTCTCGTTTATGCTTTACATTAAAAATGAATTTCAAGCCTCATTGTAACCACCATGTTGTGAATGAGCATAGACAACACATCTCTTCTCATAGACAAGCTACCACCATTCTAGATAGTTTGTGTGTTTTTGCATTTTATAGTCTTTTGTGTTTCAGGTAGTCATTAATAGAATATAATACTTTTTGTATTATTGTGTTCCTTGCCTTATATCTGTATAATTCTTTGTTATATATTTTTTATATCTTGACCTTCATATCGTTCCTAAAATAATCTAGATCAGTGGTATCTGAGCGGTATGATCCTTGTCGTGCTCAGTGCATGTCCCCGACAAGGTCAGGGTATAGAGATTGGGGTCTATAGCTTGTATCTCTTGAGGAAAACCGTTGTTCCATGCCCAAACAACCTTCCATGGTAGAATAAAATAAGGATTATGGGACATGATATCCTTTCAATGTGTTTCTCAAGGAAGTCCTCGCGTAACACATGAATGAGATAATGCATAATTTCACCGAGATCCTTCAACAACTATGGTCAACAATGGAGGCACCTTCAACCAAAAATCACTCTAGCGGTGTGACTCTCTTCAAGGTACAATTTAACTTTGATATTCCTTTATTTCAAGGCTAGATGGATGTCGATGCTTTGGAAAAATTCTTAAATATGCTAGAGGGTTAATTTTTTGTCCAAAATTTTTCCAACAGTGAAAAGATCACCTTCGTGCTCCTTAAAGCCCTTCCCCATGTCAAATATTGGTGGGAGACCTACTGTGAGAAACATGTCGAGGATGAGTCTAGAATTTTTGGGCTACGACCCACTTGGGAGGATCTTGTTGATGCACTCATGGAATAATATTACCCTATTGGAAGTTATAATGAACAGTACATGACATGGTCCATACTATGCCAAGAGAGGGGCCAAATGGTTTCATATTTCACTAATAATTTCCATACCTTGCACACCAACATGGGTATCAAAGACTCAGAGAAAAATATGGCCCTAAAATAATGTGGGGCTCTACACAAGTACATCCAAATCAAAATGGATTTTATAGACATGTCATCATTGGGAACCTCTTATCGATATGTTGTCAAAATTGAGCAAAAATTCAAGCAGTGGAATAAGAAGGAATTCAGGTATCAAAATCTACAACAGCCAAAGTATAGTAAGAGAGGCCCTAAATCCCAGTTCAAAAGATAGAGAAAGGATGGCCAACCCCATGATAACCATCCCAGACCACCAACAAAGAGGGGTAATGGGAAGTCGAAGGTGGAAACTGGAAAATGGTGTGAGTTCCACAAAATCCCTTAGCACAATACTAATGAATGTCGCTCCAAATAGTCATTGTTAGTTGAGACAAATTCCCTAGGGTTAGATGTTGACATAGACTCTGATTCAGAGCCAGAAAAGGAAATATGGATAATTGATGAAGAACCTAGTGTCACCATCGTTATGACAAAATTCTAGCCAGACGAACCTGAGGAGACTCAATAAAGGGAGCATATTTTCCACTCATAGATGTTGGTAAAGGAAATCCCACTTCATTTCATTGTTAACAGTGTTATTGAGAAGAAATTTATCTCAACAAAGGTTGTCAAGAGTTTGAACTTGACAACAATGCCACATCTTCAACCATACACCATCGATTGTCTTAGCAAGGGACGAGACATCCGCATCAGCCAACAATGTCTCCTGCAATATGACATCAAACCCTTCAAAGATGAGGTATTATCTGGTGTTTCCCCACTTGAAGTTTCTAATGTTTTTCTAGGACAACCATATATGTGGAAACCTCATATTGTTTATGAATCTAGGTCTTATAGTGTTATTATTACATTGGGAGATCAACTCTACAGGGTATTGGAGGCAGTCCCAAATACTGTGGTCTTTTTTATCTCTACGAAGTAGTGAAAAAAGGTGGTTTCTCATACAGGGAGATTTGTCCTCTATATGCTTCAATCAAAAGGTGAACGAAAGGTCACTACAACTGCCAAAACCTATGCACAGGATCCCTCTACTCAACAACAACACGTGGACGAAATAATTGCATAGTACAAAGACATATTCACCTTGTTTACTAAGGTGTTTATGCATTGTCACGTAAAACACTCAATTGATCTGACACCCGATGCTCCACTAACTAACAGCCTTGTATACAAGCATTCTCTTATGGAGAATGAGGAAATCAAGTACCAGATCCAATAACTAATTATGAAGGGCCACATCAAACCAAGCTTCTCACCTTGCAGTAGCCCAATTTTTCTAGTACAAAAGAAGGATGGGACATGGCGACTTTGTATTGATTACCAATACCCGAACAAGATCACAGTCAAGAACTGATACCCAATTCCCTAGATTGATGATCTTCTCAATCAACTCAGGGGAGCCAAGTTTTCCAGTAAGATTGATTTGAAGTCAAGTTACCACCAGGTGTCAATTGGGCAAACTAGTGTGTGGAAGACAACATTCAAGTCCAAATAAGGCTTCTTTGTAACATCCAGTCCTACTGATCACATTTTATATGGACTTATTATGTTAGGAAACTTGCAAACAAGTGATCCGGTTATGATACATTATGATTATGCTTTGCTTATGAGTTATGTTATGATTTCATTATGATTATGTGTTAATTTTTAGATGTATATATGTATCGAAAGGTATTATTGATGAGTTTATTTGAGTGTGCAGGATACATAACAAGTTGATGATGTTGATGGCATCAACGAACTTCCTTGGAAACCAGATTGAGTGAGGGAGTGGATTTGTAATTTTTTTCATTATTTAATTTACACACATGTGATTTGTATGATGATTTCATTATGGATGTTATGTACATGTGTTATTGACATTGTTCTTGTTAGTGGATGCAGGCTTGACGATGCTTGATAATATGACTCACATAAGGAGTAAAGGGGGCATGCATATAAACAAAAAAATTGAGGGAGAGGTGTTGTAGCATCCCTCTCACATCCTACAAGCACTCTCGTCATAACCTGAGCTGCAGGTTAACGATTACCTAGTTCGAGAGGTCCACAATGTTGTGAGGGAAGACTGATAAAGTCTCTCACGAAGAAATCTAAGGCATGCGCAATAAAGTGGAAACCTTATTCCTTAGAATTCCTTCGTCTCTCACAAGGATGACCAAGTGGTGTGTTGACTCCAAGTGTCAAACAAACCTCCAAAACTAGTCAAAGGCGAGTGGAACCCTTTGAGCATGGAGGTGTGTATTGAAGGGCACGTCGTATAAAAATATAGATGGCATAGAATAAATAATGAAATGGTTGGACCTTGATAGAACAAGAGTATTAATTTAAAAATTAATTTATAAGCTAATAAATCTAACAAGAGTCTAAGCCCAAATCTAAAACCTAAGACTAATTCTAAGGTTAAACAAGGGACTAATTAAAATATTAAACAAGTTAAGGAATTGAGATATAATTAAACTCTAAGAAAAGAGGGATTAAGAATTAAAATTTAGGTAGATGCACATGTGTATGCATGAAAATAATAAAAATGAATAAAAATAAATTAAAACATAAGAGAATAGGTGTTCTCATAGAATAACATCTACCACTAATCCTAATTAAAAGAAGACTTATAATCCGACTCAAACTAATATCTAGTTAGGGGATATAAATTAAATGAGCGACTGAGGAACTAAGGGACAATTAAGAGCAAATATAGGAACACATTGGGAAATGCGAGAGAAAATGACAAAATAAATAAAAATAAAAAGGAAAATTACATGTGCAACTTGTGGAGAGTGTGACACGTGTAGTGAGTGACTAATCCTCTAATTAAATTATTAAAAATTAAATTATTGTGCATGGGGACATGTGTCATTGAGGATTTTTCTATAAAAGAAATGAGAAAAAGGGAGAAGGGAGGTCAGCTTTTGTTAGTACTATTATGATGCTGAAATTTTTCTGGACTAAGTTTCACTTGTGAGAGTTGGGTTCCAAAACTTGATAGGAGTAGAAGTTCTTGCTTTGATATTATTTCTGGTTTTTGTGTGTGGCCCCTTTGCAAGTCGGGAGGCTAAGGGGGAAGAAGAGTACCTCTAGAGTTGGTTGGGAGGTACCGGTGAAATTATTGGATTGATAAACAAGGGAAGATCGTTGTCCAACAAATTCGCATAGTAGAAAAATGTGAACATCGTCTCGGTGACAGTATTTCATTGTTAAATTGTGGGTTATTGTTGAATTACTTGATAATGTATTATGTACTTCGAATTGATGGCTAGATGTATTCTGTATTAGAATAGTAATGCTTACTCTAATTTTTCTCATTCGCGTATCCTTAAAGAACGCTTATCATTCTCTGGTTTAAAGTGTCCCTTGGCAGTAGAGCCTAAGTCGTTGTAACAGAGATCGTGTGCTGTGTTTGAAGAAAATATCTGTCGATGCGTTAATTTAGTTCTGGTTTGCCTTAGAATCAAGAAAACGCCAGAGCATAGTCGATCGTTCAACTTTTAAACATATCAGTTTATGTGTAGATGATTGATCGAATTTTTCTTCGAGAGATCCTTACCTTAGATATCTTGAAATTCGTTACATTATCAGTTCACGTTAGATTCTGTTTGTGAATGTGTTTAGTCGCCTTCCAGTCTCAAATCACACTTGACTTGTTCGTCACTAAGTCTTGGGCGTCTTCTTGACAACCCATTCTGGCCTTGGAAATTTTCGAAATCGTGCAGGTACAGAGTTAAACTAAATGCGATCATTCTGAACTTAATTACTTGCGTAATTAATAAAATGGGAATCCATTGGACAGACAACTCTGTCGATTGGTATTAGATTTCCAGTCTGTACCCATTTGAAACTTCCAGGCTACCCTTAAATTGTTCCCAAATATTTTGGCACCCATTTAATTTCAGTTGTTGATTTCCGTAGGAAACTTCTTCCGATCTTGATGTTGCTCAAAATTAAGATGTCGTTAGAAGTCCACCCCGAAGAATAACGTAGTTAGGCCTTAAGTGGTAGTTAAGATAAGTCAATTATTATGTGGTTTTGACGATTTTCTAGTTGACGTGGATCACTTTACGTTTAGTAACGGTTAAATTATGGAAACCGTACTGGAGAGAGAGAGCTAGTATGTTTAACTGGTATATATATATATATATATATATATATATATAACGAGAAGGATTTGGACATAAAAAATTTCCAATCTTAGGTAATAAGAGGTGGGTAATGTTCATCATTGTTTTAGATTGAACTTATTTACTTTCTAGGGATTTTTTGGGTTGAATATTTTAGGATAATAGTATGCATAACTTATTGACTAAAATATCTACTACTTGTAGTGATACCATTTATAGTTGATATAATCCATAAGATGTATAGATAGTAATTATTGGAGGCATTTCATCATTATCTTCAATTATAAAAAGGAGGTATAATTTATATTATAATTCTTAGAGAGCTGTACATTTAAGATTGAACTTTGTTTGTAAACATTAGTGTAATTCTTAGAATGGTAAATTGTATGATGATATCTTTGGATGGAATTTATTGATTAACTTTCGAATAAATACATGATGATAGGATATTTTTTTTTAAATAACCTTCTTCTTGGAAGATAAAATCGTTAGGGAACCTTGTGGAAATAGTTAGTTGTTACTCCTTTAGATAGATACATTACATTTATGTATTCGCCATTATTGATATAAATTTAATTCACCATTATTGATATACTCATTGTTGTGAATGTTTTAATTGGAATCTAATAAGTAGATTTAGACTTGGTTAGAAAATTAAAGTGCACAAATTAATTACCATGCTTAGATAAAAAAAAATACACTAGTATTAGTAATCCCACAATAGTTGGAATAATTAGAGTGATACCTATATAGAGTGTTTAGCATTAAAGGAAATAATTTTCATTGCTTTATAAATTATGGTCCTTATTCATATGATTAGATTTAATTAAATATAGTTCAAAATTGGTTAACAAGAAGTTGATGATGTCTAAATTAATGAAGTTGAATGAATTTAGAACTTTTACATGTTGATACAAATGTATATTCATATGTCTTGTGTTGAAATGGACACTTGACACTGAGAGGCGGGGGGTGAATGAGTGTCATAAAAATTTGGAAAATTTTCCACTTTTCATAAATTAACTTAACAACATATATTTATTTCATTTTATCAACCACTATATAAAAGAATAAATATTTTATTTATTTATTTAACTTGAATGAATACATAAAATCAATCTTTGATTATCTTCAACTTCAACCAACTATGGGAGACCCAACTCTCTGTTACAAGACCCAGCTTGTAGTTCTCGGATCCAACTAATAAATAAGGAATCCAACCCTCATAAAAAAACCCAACTTGTTGATCTCAGATCCAAGTGAGATGTGAGGAATCCAATCCTCATACAAGACTTGACTTGTAAACAAGCACCAACCTGATAGAATGAACCTTCATTCAATCCATTAGATATAAATATATATACTTCAACAAATTCAAGTACACTTTCTTCTCACCATTCTTTCTTGTTTATATATTCTTCCAACTGGTGCGAATTTGAATCATTGCATCTTTTGATAATGCACCATTGTACCTTTTCATTTAGATGATAATATTCAACTTTAAAGAATATCATTTTTCCTTTTATCCTTTATTCATAATGCTCATGATTTGACTCTCTTAATCGTGATTCTGTGTCATTTTTTTTGTCTTCATGAGTTGATCACACACATGGGTAAACTCATTATATCATTCTCATGCTTCTACTATGTCCTCAATTCGTCAACATATCATATTCGATCTTTCACCTATTCTCTGTATTAGTATGGTGTTAAGTCTCTATCGAAATACATAGATGAAATTTATATGAGGTGCTTCCTTCAAACCATTTTCATAGGACCATAGGCACAAAACCACAGGCTTATTAATTTAAGTGTTTCCTCTTCTTTTACCTTTATTACTTTATTACATATGACTGCAGGTGGTGACCAGGCGCTAGGACAAGCGAGTGCTTGATCACTTATTAAAATCAACGATCACATTTTAATGACACGATGAGATGGACGGTTCTCATTTACTTAGGAACTTTGTCCTTCATGACTTCTAGCCTCTGTAATATTTTAATCTCCCGAAGAAAACTTCCCTAAAGTCCATATACAGATTTAATTTAGTAGATCGTATGTTCCAGATTTAATATTTTGTGAATGGACGATCCTTACTTATCTAGAGGCTTCAATCACAATCAATGATTACACATTAATCAAGAGTTGAGATGAATGGTTCTGATTCATTTCGGAACTTTGACTATTCATGTCTCCTGGACTCTAGAGTAGCAATTCCTTTGAAGTGATTACCTAATGAATAAGTGACAAAGATGGGGTGATTGTTTGTTGTCAATTAACACCGCCACTTACGCTATCCTTCTGCTATGCTTGACCGTCGACTGAGAATGATCTCCAAGTAGATCAATGATTAGCATTACTTCGTCATTTACACTTACTCTATATTTATATTGTACTTCATCAATGGTAGAGAAAACTCTCGAATTAGATCAACAATTAGCATTAACTTTTGCCTTCGACACTTCGGGCAGTTACTGGTGCTAGAAATTGGTTTCCCCCAAATCACATACTCCAAAATTGATGTAACTTGTTGACGTCATTGTTGACTTGGCACTGGATGAGTGGCTACCACGTGTCACTTAGATTCATGATTTACATGTACCTGAAATGTCAATTTCGTCTTGACACTTGTCATCATCTGATTTCACCACATGTCCTTGCTAATGTAGTCATGTTGATGTGGATCTCCTCATGTGGCACATGTTCTTCTCTTGGATCTAACAGTTTTCCTAACTCCTGAAATGTATGTCAGATTGATGGCTGAGAGTGACTTAGTCCTTCAGTGCTTCGGGTTAATTTACATGTTCTCAACCCATTTTCTCTGAAGCGGTCAGCGTCAAAGCTGACCACTATTCGCATCCAACAAACATCATGTATTGTACGGATTCGATGGTCCTCATTTACTTTGGCACTTCAGGCTTTCAACCTTTGTCTTTGCTTATACTATGCTTCCACTTTATATAGATCAGATGGTCAATATGAATCCTGAAATATTTCTCAAATTAGATGACTCATGTCCTCTTCGAAACATTTGTGGCTTATATTTCGCTTTTACTTTACTCGATCCAACGATCGGTATATTATGCGAAGTGTTCCTTGGATCGGACGACTCATGTCCACTTTGGGACTTCGGCCTTTGGGTAATCATACCCATTCTCAGCTTCTTTTCTTTAGAGTAGTCATCATCGGGGTTGACTATTGTTCTACTTAGCTTTACTCCGACGACTAAGATAACATCTGAAGCTCCTGCTTCAGATATATCATTTGAGATCTAATTCTTTTGACTTCCCCTTGATCTGACGGTCCTAATTTGTCCTGAAATATACATCAACGAGCATGATTATTTTCCTTCTTTACGCAATTTTCCTCTATAATCTAATGGTCGGGTTTGCATTCGAATTCTGGATGAATGAATCTTGTTGCTTGATATTTTATAAAGGTTTCCCTT
Source organism: Picea glauca (assembly GCA_000966675.3). Taxonomy (NCBI): domain Eukaryota; kingdom Viridiplantae; phylum Streptophyta; class Pinopsida; order Pinales; family Pinaceae; genus Picea; species Picea glauca. Next base: position 594,823 of record JZKD02S1611597.1, read on the forward strand.
GTTTAGTAAACTTTTATCATGTGGTATTTTTGTAGTGCTATCTCTCTTGAGATTTGATCATAGGATCATTTTTTATCCTATCATGATCAACGATAATAACGAATTGCTTCAGCTTTAAGGTGATTTTCTTCTTTCGATCTTTAGTATACTTTTCATCCTGAGATTAACCTTGCTTCTTTGTTTCATTCTCTTTCCATCATTGACCCTTCATTACACATGGATAGACCTTATTACCCACCCTGACACTAATGAAAACTGTATAATTGTTCATAATTATTCATTTTTCCATCATAACAACTTATCATGACTATTGACAGCAATGAAAACATATTAATGACAATATGTTGAACAATTTCCCCCTTTGTCATTGAGGGAAACATACTAACTTCATACACAAACTCCCACTTGTGATGATCCTTCTCTCTTCTAAAGTTACTCTCCCCCTTTGACATCAATGGAAAAGGGTTTCTCCCCTTATGATCAACCTCTGTTTGTCTGCACGTTGTTGACCAAAATATGAACATGGGTAACTCCCCCTACAATCACACTCCCCCTGTCAACCTTCTCTCTCTATCTTTGACTGCTCTCCCCCTTTGCTTCTAAAGGGATATCTCTTCCTGACAAGGTCTCTTTCCCTGTTAATTTACTAACTGCTTATCTCCGTTCATTGGGATATTTGTATTCAAATAAGTAGTAATTTTTATACCAACTTGTAGTGATACCCACCTGTAGTGATCAATTCTTTCAAAGCTTAATCTAATTAATTTCTTATTTGATAACCAAAATACTCCTTGTACCAATCGATTTAATATTAATTTTGTTATCAATTGATCTTTGTTGAATGATACTCCTTGAAC
>JZKD02S1611597.1:595724-631066 GCA_000966675.3 Picea glauca
CCCCCTTTTTTTTTACAAAAATGACAAAAATAATATTTTCTTGCTCCTTCTGAGGTTATGCTCCTCCTAAGGTGATGCTCCTCTCTGTCTATTTTTCTTCTTCTTGTATTCTATCACTAACCCTACCAATGATTTTTCTTTTGACCACTAATCTATAGATAGTCAAGATTTTCCATATGTTATTTTTTTAAAACTCTTGGCATGATCCTTTGATTTTATAGAAACCAATTTAAACTTCTTTTTGTATTTTGTTTCTTTGAATATCAAATTATGACATCATCAAAATTTGATATTGCCCATATTCTTGTATAGGAACTTCCTTTTCTTGGGATTGATTTATTTCATATTGAATTTTACACTCTTTATTAGGACCTTCAACCATCATGTTCTTATTATTAATTTCTTCATTTTCAGGTCTAATATCATCTTTATTTCTTTATGCTTCAGATTTTATTCTCCATATCATCTCCTTTCTTATTCCAACTTTTATTAGGTTTTCTCACTGGCTTAAATGGCTTATTTAAGGATTGACTTTTTTAACTCCTTCAGCTTTAGGATTTGTGCCCAAACCTATCACAATTAACATCTCATTGTATGACAAAATTTTGTTGTCTGTCCAAGAAAATTGCATCTCCAACATCTAATTAAGTTTTTGGATTTTCTTGTATATCCTTTCTCTAGTTTCTTACAGTCCATTCCTTTATGGCCAAAGTTATGAAAAGAAAAGCAATAGCCATTGAAGGTGTTTCCATTCTTGATTTTATTTTGGCTTGAGAGATTTGCCATTTGATTTTCTTCTTCATTTTTACTTTTATAGCTTTCATTCTTAACAAAGTTCATGGCTTATAATTGGTTTGTGATTGCATCGTTTCCTTTTGAGAAGGATGATCATTTCCCATGTTTGTAAATGGTCCTCCACTTGTCACTATATTCTTTCTTATTGTATTGAAGACAAGTTTTTTCATTAGATGATCTTTGGATCTTCCAAATCTTATCTAGGATAGCTGAGCTATTCTATAAATTGACAATCTTATTTGTCTTTTCATTCATGTTTTTGAGATTGAATGTTTCTAACTTCAGCATGCGACATAATTCTTCCCTTTTGTATGATTTCATCTTATGGGATTCATCATTTTTCTTGGCCTCCTTGAGTTGAATCTTTAGATTTGCATCACCGTATTCATTTATCTTATTAAGGTTGATTATTTTTTATTTCAACTTGTGACATATTTCTTCCTTTTTAGTCAACTGAATCTTCAGAGATTCTTCCACTTCCTTAGCATGTTCAAGTTGAGTCTTTAGATTGATAACTATTTCTTCTGTCTCATCCAAAACTTATCTGAATTTAATATTTTTTTCATATGTCTTCAATTCTTCCATATCTTTTGTTATATCAAAAACTTTAGTTTTCAATATTTTGATTTCTTCCTTGTATGCTAGTTGAATCATTTTGAGGTTGATATCTTCTAATTCAAACATTTGGCATGATTCTTCCTTTTTATTTATTTGGATCTTCTAGGCTTCTTCATTTTTTTCATCTTCTTCAAGTAGAGTTTTTAGATTTGTAACCAATTCTTATGTTTCTTTTAGTACTTCTTTTATTTCACTGTCATGTGTCTTTAATTCTTCCATCTCTTTTGTTAGATCATTAACTCCATTTTTCAATCTTTTGATCTCTTCTTCCTTGTTTTCTAATTGAATCTTTTGCTCATGCTCTTCATGGTTCGATTGATCTAACTATTGAAGTAGAAACATATCCTTCTGTTGGAGTTTCTCCAAATATTCTAGAGTGCACATTATTGTGTACTCAATATGGTTAAGAACATCCTTAGTAACTTCAATATATAGACCATTTCCTGGTTCCATACTAATCACATTAAATGTAGTTATAACAACAGTCTTAAAATATAATAGTTTTTCTTTAATGAATACTGAGGTATTCCCCAATTCCTTGATGAGGTTGTCTTCTTCATTGTTGAATCGAGTTTGCATAAAATCCTGCATTTCATTCTGATTATAATTCTCTTTCTCTGTATTATGTTCTTCAATCTGATTGGAATTTTATTTTTCTTTACCTTGTTCCTTATATTGATAAGAATTCTCTTCTTCTAAGTTTTGTTCTTTATTCTGACAAGAATCCTATTTATTTGAGTTGTGTTCCTTCCTTTGATAGGATTTATATTCTTCTTGTGCTTCATTCTGATAACAATTTTCTAGTTGGACCATAATTCTTTAGAATATTTGTAGTGCCTCATCTTTTCCTTGACATGGTCTGAAAATCTATCCTAGATTTCTTTTAAGGCTACTAAGTTGTTTCTCCTTGCCTCCTTTGCAGTTTTGGTTTTTCTCTTTGAAGTAGTTAAGTGTCGAGGCTTACTTACTATTGAATCCTAAACTCTAGATCCTCTTGACTCCAGATATATTTTCATATTTTCCCTCCATAATGAATAATCTATTCCATCAAATAAGGGAGTTTCATTTGTGGAGATAGCAATTTGTCCATGCATTTCTTTTGAATCTACCTTCCAGTGTTTAAATTGTGTTCATGGCACTCACTTTGATACCAATTGTTGAAATGGGAACTTGACAATGAGAGGGGGGGCGGTGGGGTGTGAATCAGTGTCACAAAACTTTGGACAATTTTCCACTTTTCATAAATTAACTGAACAACATATATTTATTTCATTTTCTTAACTAATATATAAAAGAATAAATATTTTATTTATTTATTTAACTTGAATGAATACATAAGATCAATATTTGAATATCTTCAACTTCAAGAAACTATGAGATACCCATCTCTTTGTTACAAGACCCATCTTGTAGTTCTCAGATCCAACTCAGAAATGAGGAATCCAACCCTCATAACAAGACCCAACTTATTGATCTCAGATCCAATTGAGATGTGAGGAATCCAATCCACATACAAGACCCAGCTTGTAAACAGACACCAACCTAATAGAATGAACCTTCATTCAATCCATTATATATAAATATATATACTTCAACAAATTCAACTACACTTTCTTCTCACCATTCTTTTTTGTTTATATAGTCTTCCAACTGGTACGAATTTGAATCATTGCATCTTTTGATATTGAACCATTGTACCTTTTCATTTAAATGATAATATTAAACTTTAAATAATATCATTTTTCTTTTTATCCTTTATTCATAATGCTCATGATCTAACTCTCTTAATGATGATTATGTGTCGGTTCTTTTGTCTTCATGAGTTGATCAAAGACATGGATCGACTCATTATATCATTCTCATGCTTCTATTGTGTCCTCAATTCGTCAACATATCATATTCGATCTTTCACGTATTCTTTGTATTATTATGGTGTTAATTCTCTATCGAATTACAAAGATGAAATCTGTATGAGGGGCTTCCTTTAAACCATTTTCATATGACCATAGTCACAGAACCACGAACTTGTTAATTTAAGCGTTGCCTCTTCTTTTACCCTTATTTCTTTATTCCATATCACCGTAGGTGTTGACCGGGGGCTAGGCCAAGTGAGTGCTTGATCACTTATTAAAATCAACGACCACACTTTAATGTCACAATGAGATGGATAGTTATCATTTACTTCGGAACTTCGTGCTTCATGACTTCCATCCTTTATAATATTTCAAATCTCCTGAAGCAGATTTTGTTGAAGTGCATATACGGATTTCATTTAGTATATAGGACCCTCCATATTTAATCTTCCATGAACGGATGATGATTACTTATCTAGAGGCTTCAATCAATATCGAATATTATGACTTAATCAAGAGTTGAGATGAACGGTTCTCATTTACTTTGGAACTTCAACTATTCATGGCTCCTGGAATCTAGAGTTGCACATCCTTTGAAGTGATTACCTATCGAATAATTCATAAAGCAGTGGTGACCGCTTGTTTTCGGTTAACACCTCCACTTATGATATCCTTCCACTATGCTTGATCGTCGGTTGAGAATTCTCCTGAATTAGATCAATAGTTAGCGTTACTTTGTGATTTACGCTTACTCTATCTTTCCACTGTACTTGATCAATGGTTGAGAACACTCCCAAATTAGATCAACGGTTAGCGTTAACTTCGACCTTCGTTGCTTCGGGAATTTATTGGTCTTAGAAACCAGTTTCCCCCGAAATACATACTCCCAAAGTGACGTAAGTTGTTGATGTCACTATTGACTTGGAATTGGCTGATTGGCTACAACATGTCACTCAGATTCGTGATTTACACATAAATCAAATGCCAATTTCATCTTGACACTTTTCATCATATGATTGCACCATGTGTCCTTGATGGCGTGGATACAATAATGTAGAACATGTTATTCTCCTAGATCTAACGGTTGTCCTAAATCCTGAAATGTATCTCAAATCGACGACTGAGAGTGACTTCGTCCTTCGGTGCTTCGAATGAATTTACATGCTCTCAACCCATTTTCACCAAAGTGGTCAGCACCGAAGTTGACCACTATTCTAATCCAACGACCATCATGTATTGTCTAGATCCAATGGTCCTCATCTACTTTGGGAATTCGAGGCTCTGACCTCCATCTTTGCTTATCCTATCCTTCCACTTTATATAGATCGGACGATCAATATGACTCCCGAAATATTTCTCAGATCAAACAACTCATGTCCTCTTCAGAACATTTGTGGCTTATATTGTCCTTCCACTTTACTCGATCCAACGGTCGGTATATTATGCAAAGTTTTCCTTGTATTGGACGACTCATGTCCACTTCAAGACTTCGGCCTTCGGGTAATCTTAGTCATTTTGGCCTTCTTTTCTCCAGAGTAGTCAACGTTGGGGTTGACTATTCTTCTACTCAGATTTAATCCAATGGCTAAGATATATTTCAAAGATCCTATTTCAGATATGTTAGTTGAGATCTAATTCTTCTGACTTCCCCTCAATCTGACGTTCCTAATTTGTCCTGAAATCTACATCAACGAACATGATTATTTTCCTTCTTTATGCAAGTTTCCTCTATGATCCAACGGTCTAGTTTGCATCTGAATTCTATATGAATGGCTCCCGTTTCTTGATCCTTTATAAAGGTTTACCTTATTCAATACTATTTTCTCCTGTGGGATTTCTGCAATTCTATTTCTCTTGAGCTTTGATCATAGGATAATTGTTGATCCTATCGTGATCAACAATAATCACAAATTGCTTCAGCCTTAAGGTCATTTTCTTCTTCCGATCTTTAGTATACTTTTCCTCTTGATATCAACCTTGCTAATCTACTGCATTCTCTTTCCATCATTGACCCTTCATTACACATGGACAGACCTTATTAGCCATCCTGACACTAATGCCAGTTGTATAATTGTTCATGACTGATTCATGCTGCCATCATAACAACTTATCATGAATGTTGACAACAATGACAACATATCAATGAAAATATGTCCAACATGTCACTCATGTAATAGAAAACAAATCAATTAACAACCTTTAATGGCCTTGGTTTTTAAGAAAAAATAAATACACTACTTCTTTTCAATCACTTACATTGTGTTATGTATGTAAGGGTTGTTACACTCTTTGAGTGGTTGGTCATGCCTTTCGTCTTGGTTAATGCTCCGGCCAAATTCATGCAGAAGATGGATGATATATTATAACCATTCATAAACTCCTTTGCAGTTGTATATTTGGATGACATCCTCATATTCAACAAAACTTGGGAGGAAGATTTGGAGCATATTCAACAGGTATTGGACACCCTATGACAACACAAGTTATATGCCAATTTGGAGAAGTTTTTGTTCCACATGCAGTAAATCCAATAGTTGGGATACATCATGGATGAGAAAGGTGTACATGTGGATCCATCCAAGATCCAAGTCATTCACGAATTTTCATCCCCAAAAACAATGATCGAGCTCTATAGCTTCTTAGGCCTTGCTAGCTTCTATGAGTTGTTTGTGTTGGGGTTTGATGTACTCCATTATGAATTCATATCGACAGTGGAAGCATTGCATTATGGGAAAGAAAACGATCATCCACACTAATCACATGCCTCTACAATTCATGCAGACACAAGGAAAGTTACGAAATCATCTCAATCAGAAGTGGTCCATGTACCTACAACTATTTGACTTGAATATCAAGTATGGGAAGGATAGCACCAACCATATCACATATTGGCTCAGTCGATTCCCGGTGGTAGCGCTAACCACAGTTCTTAACTCTTGCAAACATGGGATATTGGATGGATGCAATTATATAATAATGACTCTGACTTTGCTATTTCCAATGAAAAATTGAGCATAGTAAAAACATTTCCAAAATTTCATCTCTAGGATGGATTATTATTCCATCTAATCCATATTTATGTTCCTTCAAGAGAGAATGCCAAGATGATATAGGAATCTCATTATAGCCAGACAACAGGAGATTTTGGTGTATAAAATATAGTGGCAGTACTGTAGAAGAATTTTTATTGGTCGAAGCTTTGACAAGATGTTCACAAGTACATCGTATCCTACACCTCTTGTTCCATTTCCAAACCCTCCATCAATAAATAAGGGATATACACCCCTCTTCCTACTTCGAATAGGCCTTGGAAGTCCATATTCATTAACTACATGTCCTTCCTGCCTTTAAACAACCATGGGAATGACTGTGTCTTCTTGGACATTGATCGATTCTCTAAGATGAAAATTTTGGCACCCTGCAAGAATAGAATCACAGTTGAGGCCACCCCCAAGCGCTTATTCACACATGTTTGGGTTCATTTTGATATACAAAACTATTTTCTTTCATCAATATAGTAGGTTCCTGAGCACCTTTTGGTCCAACCTATGGTTTATCATTGCCACCAAGATGACCAAATCGACTGCCTTCCCCCATAGACTCATGGAAAAATAGAGGTAGTCAACAAGATGATTGTCCATGTCCTGTGAATGTATAATTCCAAACACCCATGCACATTGGATGAAATCCTTCCGTATGTTAAACATAGCTACAACAACTCCCTTCGCAACTCTATTGGCCACAACCCTTTCCAGGTTTGATTGGGATTCCAAGAATTGGACCCCATTGACGTAACTCTTCCCATTACAACCGCACAATAAGAGTCCTCCCATGCTCAGAGAAAGGTTTATCGGGAAGCCGAATTTGTTGAGAACATCCAACACATCCAATAACAAGTTCATGATATTATGTAGAAATCCAATGCCAAGTACAAGCAACACCACAATCAACATCGACTACCACACAAGTTTCAGACGGGAGATAAGGTATGGTTGAATTTGGAAAAAGAGGGCCTCACAGGACCCCATTGGAAGATGTGCCCACTCTAATATGGGCCTTAAACCATCACCAAGGTTGTGAGTGAAAATTATTTTGAATTAAGTATTACACCTTTCCTTGGCTTGCACCTGATATTTAATCTGGAATTGCTCTGACCATATTTTCCACCTCACTTGGACACTTTATATGCGGTCGAGAAGTTGGACCCTATAGAACTCAATCCTTCTTGCATCAAACAAGATAAATTTGATCGTATCATGGAAACCAAGAAAAAGGACACCTGCCAACATACTATCAAACTCTATCGGTTCATCAAAGAAGGAAAAATTTTTCATCAGCGCAAGTGAATCACCAAGAGTTAGGTTCAACATAAGTTTCGTCATCTCATGTAGGAAGTTGACATAGTGGATATCAATGGACACCCACCTATTCCACTAGGTCAAAGACCAATTTCCATTTTGGAAGTTTTTTCCTAGTTTTTCAGGTCCTAAATTTTCGGGGACTTTTTGAGGCCCTAAACAACAACTTTTGGGAATTCCACAGTCACACAATAGATCTTAGCCAAAGTGTGACAAAAAAAGTTGCATTCCTTGAATAGTTCTTTCTGACTAGTTATCATGCGCCTAAAATGGAAATTGTATGTAAATGTTACGACCCTGGGAAGTTGATGTACCTACTTACCCCATCGAGGCCCACACAACTTTTGGCACTTCATCTCCTAGGGTTAGGTTTTTGGATGTTAGGATTTTATCATTATGATTTATGTTAAAAAGGCATTTGGAGCTTCATTGTAACTAGCTTCTTGTGAATGAGCATAGCTGACACATCTCTTCTCAAATATAAACTACCACCATTCTAGCTAGCTTCTATGCTTTTCCATTTTTACGGTCTTTTGTATTTCAGACAATCATTAATATAACATTATCTTTATTTTATTAATTTGTTCCTTTCCATATCTCTATGTAATTCTTTTCTATATCTCTATTATATCTCTGACTTCATATCATTCCTAAAATAATCTAGATCAGGGTTTCTCCAATGCCCCTAATACTAGACTCGAGTTAGAATTCCATTGTATTAACTTAAAATATTCCTTTGCTGCTGGTGAATGAGATTGTTCCTATTTCAATGAAGGATTAAATATATTTTGGTTCCTCAAAGAGGGTTTTTTTGTCCTCGGGAGACTAAAAAATGTCTTCTTTTAAGGAGAGACCTAAATCAGGGCCAAATATTGAAAACAACTTTATGAGAAACCCAAAGGTGGCCTATGATTTTTCAGAAAAATCAAATAAAAATAGAGGTATTGACATAGGTGGGATGGGTTATGATTTGAGGTCAAAATTAAATCTCAAGGAAGGAATCAGGGTATCTAAGGGTCTATCCTTGGAAGAAAAACAAGTTACATGTGGTAACAGGAAATACAACATTTCTTTAAGTAAATAATGAGTGATGAAGGAGGTTAGAGAAGGAAAGTATGAAACCACAAAAAAGGCACTTAGAGAAGAAAAAAATCTTCCAAGGATTTTCTCATGATTTTGTTTGCCTTTGATGCGAGAGGGGTTGGGAGCACCCACAAGTAGTTATCCCTCAAAATATTGATCAAGGTTTATAATCCAAATATTATTTTAACATATGATACTATGTGTTCAAAGAGTAAGTCTCTTAAGTTCTTTTCATCTTTTATAAAGGACTAGACCTTTTTCTCTTTAGAATCGAAAGGGGTGTCGGTAGGTCTTGTTACAAGGTGTTAACGATATATGGAGGCCTCATCCATATTTTTGGTTCCGTAACATGCCCAATCCCCTAACCCTTCCTTAGGTTGTTGGGGTGTCAAAATTTTATCTTTTATTTCCTCAAACACCTTTCTTGATCACCTCTAAAATCCAATTCTAGTTTCATATTATGGTTCTACTCATCGAGATATTTACAACAACTATAACCATGCTAAAAAATGAGCTATGGATCAAAATTTATGGCCTGTTGAAGTTTATACACCATCATTGGTTAAAACGACCGCATCACCACTTGGGACCGACGTGGATCCATGTCATCTATACAATTCTAGATAGAAACAATTGGCATGAGCATGGTTGTTGACATGGATATTGGTGTGTCACTGACCATCGACCCATAAGGACCCTCATCTCATTGGGTCCTCAGACCTCCCACTCTTGACACTTGACTCTAGTATACCAGGCCAGCAAGTGATCAACCCACCAGGATCTATGTCCCATCAAATCACCAACCTACCCATCACACTAGTGGACTAGACAACTAGGTGATCATCCCACTGGGGAACTTACGATTTGCATCCCCAAGCACCCAATCTAGTGGCCTAGATGGCTCCCAAGACATGTGGTCCCATCAAGACTTTCCACCTAGATATACATGTATCACTTATGGCTTGATACCGATCACTGCTCCAAAATTGTGAATTACGTTCACATGTGGCATAACATCCACTTAACACATGGACCATCCACCGTGCGACACATCATCATCGAACATAAGGTATTTTCCAAATGGTTGTTGACACTTGTCCATTTCTCATTGGCTTAACTACATAATCCGACACCAATGACACAGTCCCTCCTCCCCTCATAAGCTAACAAGGGAAGGATGAAACCCTTCTCAAAACCCTTCCCCACTGGGGCACTAGGCACTGGGCTCACCAGGCCATGTGCACATCGGTCCAACCACAAATATTATCCATTGCATAATGAGTCCAGTGTCCCAGTATCCAATATGTTAGACACCATGTTGGAACCCTTCCGGAACCATGCCCAACCGAGGCACCAAGCCACCAGGCTCCTGTGGATTTTTACACCATGCTGGCCTATGCCTCTCGATCTCCCATATCCAAATATTTGGTGGATCAATACCCCTGGGATATTGGGCCACTATGACACCAAGCCACCAGGGAGGTAAACTCCCTCTTGATCTTTCCTAAGGAATTCGATGGTCGATATCTCTCAACACTCAAATCCAACGGTAGGGTTTTCAAGGGTGCATAAGAATAGTATTTTTTTGTTAGGACCCCACACCAGACTCATTGACCAAACACAAGCTGGCATGTATCATCCTTCATCATGTTGGAATGATGCCTCACAATGAAATCTCTCTCTCTCTCTCTCTCTCTCTCTCTCTCTCTCTCTCTTCATTCACAAGAAAACAAGTGGCTGGAATCATGTGCGGGAAATCTTTCCCACTGGGCCACCGAGACGTCTCAAGGGAAGAATGACTTCAAAAAATTATGATGGTCTAGGAAAATGGTGGACCATTTTCCCTAAACCATGTCCCAATGAGCCACCATGAAATAAAATGGGAATTACAAGGGTCTTGTTAAAAGTCTGTGAGGATCATATGACTATCATTTAGCCTCCCCTATGTTCCAATGACACTTGTTTCCCACTGGTTTACACATGGATTAAAATGGTTTCTTTGGGTCTTGGCGAATGGAGCTTATCCTCAAAATTAGTCTCATATTATTACATTGCATCTTCCTACTGTGTTTTCATCTTTACTCCCATGGGTTTCAACTCATTTCCTTATGTAAGGAATCACTCTACCAAGGTCTCTAAACTGAGGTTTTTATATCCTCTAATCTTCCCATGAAAAAACCAATTAGATAAAAATATGAGGGTAATGAAACATGAATCCAAAGTGATTAAAACATTCCCTAAGAGAACAAACTCAACATTTAAACGTTCTATAACCATCCTCAACAATATTATCATTCATCCCTCACACAATTTCATGTTGTTCACTGAGATCTAACAATGATAGGACATATATCACACAATTCTTTGTTTTCCATTCCAAAACTCAAAGAGAGGAAACCGGTAAGAAAATACCAAGTACACAAAGAGTACTCTCCAGGTATTCATATTATTATTTTTTAATTTACTTAGTGATACATAAAATTTCACACAATTTACATTGATACACATATCCTGATAGACTCATTAAAACACAAGTGAGGCTTATACAAGCACAACATGTTTATATAATTTATAGCATAACAAATAGTACACACAAGACTTGTATGTATAAAAATGATTTGCTAAGCTGACTAAATAAGAGTGTATACCTTTCCACCCAACCATAGGCCTATATGCCTCATCTCTCTACATTCTAGCCACTCAGCCAATCCATGATACCACCAGGGAAAAATCTCATATTCTTAAAGTATTTTGGATAGTGAAGGACATTCTACTTCACATGACCATTATTTAGCAATCCTTGCACCAACCTTGCACAGGACCTCCACAAGGTTTCTCAAGTTCCCTTGTTGCACCAAGTTTGTGGCCCTCTCAACTCAGGTTGAGTTATGTATTTCTCATAGCATCCATGCACTGATAAATTCTTAAACTCATGTCTCTTCCATATGTTGGTTCTCTCCCCTTTCTCTGTAGACTCTTGCACTTACTTGCCCCAAATCAAAACTATCTTTAACAACACACACCCATGTGTTTCTTCTCTTCCTTCCTTCTATCAAAAGGAAATCGGTGGTGTAAACTTGGGGACTAAAAATGGGTATTATGTTGTACCTCTAGCTGATAGTTTATGTTGTCCTAGCAAGGTATTGCATGCTTATATTCATTGAGGGTGGTTGGTTGTCTAAATCCCAATCCTCTCTCATTAACTCATTTTCTTTAATATCAGGAAAAGGAAATAACTTATTATTTTGACAAATAATTAATTTAACAAAGAGGCTTGGGTTCTCTTTAGCATAATAATATCCCCCCCCCCNCCTTCTCACGCTCCCTCACTCTTTCCTCTAGTGGTATCATGGCCATCACTTTAAGGCTTCACCCATCAATCAATTGTTTTGATTTTACATTACATAATAATACATTTGTAATCTTTATAGGCCATGGAATGGAAATCATTAGTCATGATTAATTACATAAATTAGGATTTTAAAAATGGGGTGTTACACTCCCCTCTCTTTTAAAAGGAACATAATCCTCGGTGTCCTTTTCATCTTAGAAACACCTTCCATTACTTCATATTTTAGTCGCTTCAACAATTTCTTCCTCTCCTTGGTCTAGTCCTCTCCCACACTATACATTTCATCACATGCCTACAACAAATATCAAACAACATGCATATTAATCACAATTTCATGCATACACATTCTATTGTTGTTTAGAATTCAAGAGGAAATATACATATGATCACAATATTTATATATTCAATTCATGGATCTACATCTATATGGATGTCCCATACCCACTGTAATAACCCTCGGATGAACCCCAATTGTAAATGTACATATGTTTTATAGGTTGGTGAGTTAGGATATTATGGGATAGAGTGCATGTGTGTGTATATATATATAGGTCAAATTTCCTATGTGATTATTAGGCTGAAGATCATAGATGGAAAAATGTGGGCAAGCCTATCATTGTAAATGTAATCACTCATATTATTAATAAAATAAATCACTCTTGTAGACCAACCAAGACAAAAGAGTATGGGAGGCTAGGACTCGACAAGAGAAAAAGGTGGCTAAGGAAAATGGGCTAGGTCAAGGGGGCCTAAGCCAAGGAATAAAATAATGTTATTCTTAATTCATAAGTTTATGGTATGATTTATCCTAAATTCCTAAGTGAAGGGAATACATTACAAATGGGGGACAAGTTAGTTTCTTGGGTGCCAAGTTTCATAAAGGGAACATACATATACATTATTGAGAATTAGTGTAATTCTCATTCTTTCATTTTATTCTTTCCATATTGATGTCAGGTCATTAAATTTCGTAAATTTATTTACATTAAATTATCAACTAGGGAGCTCTTAATATTGTTTGATACCGACAAAATATATGCAGGAGTAGGAAACCAAATCTAAGCTAACAAAGTTGAAAAAATAAAATCAATTAATATGATCTTATGTTTTCAAAACTACAAATAGGCGACAGAAAGATGGTTGTAACGATTTACAAAAATTATGATATTTTTTACTAAATCATTTTTAAAACATGCCCTTGCATCCCTTATCATGTATTTTTGCAAATTTTGTTCGCATATAAATCCATTTGTTTCATGGGGCACAAAACCCATGTCTCGGAATTTCTGGGTTCCACTTCAGTTATTTACAAATGACATGAAAAACGTGCCCTTGAAGGAGGTTTCTACAGGAAATCTGGAAGTTACATAAAAATATTCTTCAAAAACATACAAGTAGATTCCTCATTATGCACTTTCTGGAAATTTCGTTTGTGTTGCATTCAATCTGCAATATTCTGCAAAAAATATCCATATTTTGGATTTTCCTTATTCATCTTTATTTGTTTAAAAATGATGTGGAAAAATTTCCTACGGATATAATAAACTATAGGGAATCCAGTTGCTACAGGTTTCAATAGCTGTAAAAAAATGCATAATTGCACTCTTTGTTGTCATGTTGATCTGAAGATGATGAGAAGAAGATGAGTATTAGGTGATTGTCCATGTGAGTGTCGACGTGAGTAATGATGCTCTAAATATTGGATGAAGGGATGGCATCTCTATCTCCCCCACACTCGAGATGTTGCATGTCCTCATGCACATGAAGTAGGGGGATGTATATCTTCATGAATACTTATGGAGGATAAAGGAGGATGAAAGCCAATATATTGTCATCCTTTTGTGTACAACTTTGAAGCCTGCTCCATTCAAATGAAATTGTAGAGTTTTGGACCTTTGGTGATCTGGTGTATGCAGGTGTAGAGGTTTATTACGGTGCCCTAGAATAAGTGTGAACTGATGACGATATCTAGAAATGTTTTTGTCCAAATGTTTTCAAAGGTATTATTTATACAATGCAATCTGTAGAAAGAATATCAGAATTTTCCGTTACTGCTAATCTTGTAGATTCTTGGTCACAAACAATATGCATGCATCGAATATGATATGAAATGAATTATATTTGTCACTAACTAACCAAGAAACACATGAAAGTGTTTCATATACACATAAGATGAAGCTAGAGACCCACCAACCTCTCTAAAGAAAATGATAAGAATATGAGGCTGACCTCTTTTCAAAACTTATAAGAAGAAGAGAAAGGGACCAAGTCACTGCTTGAGAAAAAAAATACACCATGTGAGGAAAACTGGCACGATGTTTTCTACCATGATATGCAAACCAATAAATAAATTTTCTCTAGTTACAACAATCCTTTGACCATATTCAACTTGGTTGTGATGCCATGGATTGGTTCGCAATAATGCATGTATCACAAACCCCATAAATGCAATAGAGAAAGCAGTTTGTATGATCGAGGAAAACAAGTTTTTGATATGTGTGAGTGTAAGCACATTAAACCATTTCAAGAATGGCATCAAACATATTTTCACCTCCAAATTTCTCAAATCAAACCAGGATAGCCTTGTCATTGAATCCTTTATCAAACTCAAAAATTCATCCATTTTTTATAATTAAATGCACCACTAATTCAACAATGTAGAGCTATTTATTCAGAAACCAAGTTTGAAATAGAGTACATATTTACAGGTACCAAGTTCAAAACAGAGTTCATATTTATAGGTACAAAGTTTAAGCTTCCTGGTTGAAACGTCCATGTATAATCGCTTCTTCTTTTAAGCGCAAAATTAGCAGCTTAAAGAGTAATCTCAATATACTATAGTTTTCTTTGAAGCTTGTAGAAGTCCTACGATTTTTTAATAGGCTTAGAAAACACTTGACACTTACAATTTTTATGAATGTTATGTTATTACTTGGTGGATAGTGTTAAATATTTTAAACTTGAATCAATCCGGTCTCTAGGATTTGAAATTCCAGCTTACAGACCCTTAAAGGATACCAAGAATTTAAAATTTTATATCAGGTGACATTGCTTGAGTACCTAATATTCATTGACAGTAGGAAAAAACAAGGAGACTCCAGGTAGTGGAAGTTGACCCGCCAATTTTGATTGTTATATTGGGGTAATTCGAATAGAATATAAGTTATATGAAGAAGGAAGTCGTTCATTCTGAGTAATTGTAATTCCCATTGCATTGAACCCAACTGCATGTTTTTCTCCTTGGCTCTATACTTTCATGAACCTTTACTCAGTTAAAATGGGAAAAAATTGGTGCTATGGAATCAGGATGGTGGATATCCAAATCAAGATCTCATAGATCCATTTTTCACGGATTAAACTAACCACAAAGCAAATCATATATTTCAAAACTCATCTGCAACTATATTTCTAGCAAATATCAGTTTAGACAATCTAATGTATCTCCCATATCCTGAACAATTTTATGAAAGCGTGCATGAGGAGCCGAAATGGGCTCATCCTGCACAAAACCCATGTTGAGCATTTTCACGATTCACATTCATTTATGTGAAATGGAGCCTTAAAAAAAACCTCTATTTTGTTTTGGCATGGATTTCCATAAATATTTTGCAAAGAGAATAACACGTGCGCATTAGTAACTCATGCACAAATATATTTGAGCATCCACATGGTGAAAAAATTCATGGAGTAATGCATGAATTTTATTTGTGCTATCTCGTTTTGTCTTTTGTTGATTTCATGAGGAGTCAGTTGTGCCACTTATACACATTTGATTGTCGGGTCAACTCTCCTTATGTGTCGAACTAGAGGATCCTCAGACCGTGTTCAAAGTTGAAAAAGATTGAGGGGTCATTTTTTGCTTTACCATAAGTCGAAACCCCAAATATGATTGGGTGCAACTACTCAAAGCTATGATTTTGTATCAAAAAATTGATTTGAAGCTGGAGATGGAGCATTTTTAAGATTTTTGAAAATGCTAATTAAATATGAAGATGTTGAGCCTCCTGCATAAAAACTTATGAAGATGTTGATAACAATATGAAGATTTTGTTGAAGGAAATAAAGATCTGGAAAAGATTTATGCAGGAATTTGTAGTTTCCATTGGAATTATACATGATCTCTCTTAACCCAAGGAGTCCAAGAAATAATAGTTTTTGTTGAATTAAGTCTCTTGGATGTTGAAAGATAATTGGGGTAAGACAGAGTTTCAGTCCTTTATTGGATTATGCTGCAAAACACTTTTAGATGAAGGAAATAAATTGTTTCTAAACCAACACTTCATGAAAAACATATTGAGATATTTTCCACCTAGTAGCAAGCTCATGTCAAACTGCTCCAAGACCCTAATTTTCACAATTAGACTTATTTCTTTTTTCTTATTTATTTATTTATTTATTCCGATATCCTACTCTACTTGGAAAAGGAAAGGTTCTTCTCAAGTGCAGGAGTACTTCTAATGGATCCATGTTCATAACAGGATTACAAATTACCTTGTATTCAAATTCTAAAGATAAGCTTTGATATATACCAAAATATGAGGAACCAACCGATCTTTTTTATTTTGTTCCAAGAGATGTTGGAAGATGAAGTGGTGTCATAGAATGATGATTGTATGAAGCCATTCTTCAATGTAGCCAGTACTCATTTCATTCTCTTCTTCTTAAATACCATTGGCTTGCATTTCCTCCTTTATCATATTATGTAGATCTTCAAACATTTGGTTATTGCACAAAGGATATAGGTACAAACTTGCACGAAATTATTCAATTTTAGGTTCCAATACCTTCTCTCCATCAAATATTTTCCATGGATCCTTTGTCTCATCTCCATATTTATAAGGAGAAATAGGGAAAGCTTCTATATCTTCTTGTTTCTCATGGAACTTTTGATCTTCTATTTCTTAGAATGCAGGTGTGTTCCTAAATGTTGTCAGTATTTGCTCCTTCTGAGATGTAGAGAAGTCTTCAACCACTGATAGGAATTTAGATATTGCTTGGAGTATCAACTTTCTTTACTCAACAACTCTTGAGTATATTTGAGCGCTCCTTGTTAGATGATAATCCTTTTATTGCACATGGATTAGTGCAAAGGGGGGTATTTTGAATTAAAAAACCACAACTTCTATGAAAAAAAATTCAAATCAAAGCATGTACTCATATGCCTCATGCTACTAAGACCCTGTTTTCACCAAGTTATATGTTGACATGAATCACTTTCCCCTTTCCATGTATAAAAATTAAATAAAAGGACTGGAAACCAAATTACCAATGCCTATTCCCTTTAGCATCTCCCCTGCAATGGCGCCAAAAGTTTCGGGCAATTCAATTTCTTAAATTACTTTACATTAAATTGTCAACCATGGATATTGTAAGTTTGTGAGATACTGGTAAAATATTGCAAGACTAGGAAAGTAACTCTAAGCTAAGAAAGTTGAAGAAAAAAATTCAAGAAAAATAATTAAAATCAGATGATCTGATGATTTAGCTCAAGTCCTATGGATTCTTAGTTGTCTCTTGGATTCTTATGGTTAACAAACATTCATATCTCTGATGCACACCACACTCAACTGGTTACACTTGCAGAAATGAAATTGCAAAAATGAAACACTACATAATTCAATGGAGGTCAATGGACTTATATTTCAACTATTGATCATATTCCTGTGGTTGAAAAGCAAGATAATCAATTTTTTTTGTGATGACTAAAGAAACTTAGTCTTCAATATCTAACTCTGTAGGGAAACTACACTTACAAGATTTGAAATTGTAGAAAGAAAATGCTACAGAAAATGAACAATTATCGAAATAACATCACACAACAAAAAGAAAACCATTTGGGTAGCATATACCATAGAGAGGGATACCTACCTCTATTTGCATATACTACCAATAAGGACTATAGTAAAGAACTCTTGATGTGCAACAACAAGCTATTTATTCCAACAACAAGATGATTGCAATGATCCTTCTCTTCAATATGTAACTCTATGTGCTCCTTCAATTCTCTAGCGATCTAACTCTTTGATTCCTTAACAATTCAAATTGAATGATATCCTATAATATTTATACATATATATTCTCCTTCACAAAAGGAAAATTTGTTACAATAAGATGAGGTCGGATCCAAAACAAGTGGATTTGCAACTAAAAAATAATAGATCATAAACATGTGGATCTATTCACCACCAAATCTTGGATTTGATCTAATACAGTTTGAAGAAGATAATAACGTCATACTCCATAAGATCCATGTGCCCAAATTCATGTATATTGGACAAAACTTGGCCAAACGAATTAGCTACAGAATTTCAGGCTAGTTACCAGAACGACCAGTTTTGGAAATCTAAACCATACACCCCTTGCTTTGCACTTTTTGCAAAACATCCTTACGTATCATTTAAATTACCCTATTCTTCAAAAAAAACATGTTTTATATTTTCAAGAAACCTCTTTGTCCACTCATAAATGAAGTGGAAATTTTTACTACCAGAACTAGCAACAACTATTGAATTTCACAAGTAGGTTAGGAAACCACAATATATACCCTAAGTAATCATCAAAACATGGGAAATAAAAAAAAAATAGTGTAAGTATGTTATGTGAATCTCATATAGGGTAGAAATGGTTAAATGAGGAAATAGGAGTGATGAAGGGAATGAGGATGAAAGGGTAAGGTAAATTAAAATGACTAAATGGAATTGTAAAATGTGATATTTCCTAGCTCCAACAATTGCTTCCATTACTAGAGGGGGGCTGGGGGGGGAGGGAGTTGAATCTGGTTACCCTATAAATCCTTAGTGGTTTTGGTTGAAGAAGTAGGTTTTTATGCCTGTGGAGCAATTATCTTGTGTGAGAGAGTTCCTTGGAATAGGTTTCCATGTGTGTTTTTTTAGTGGTGCCATAAATCCTTAAGAGAAACCATGTCTTCCAAGTGCCATGGCACTCTAAGACTTCCTAGTTGGCCTATTTTTGAAGCCTTCTAAAGGAAGTGGGATAACTGAAGGAATATTAATAAGAGAAGAGGTACACTTCCTGGGGTGGGACAGGTTGTGGGGAACGAGAGGTTGGGAGGTGGAATTGGTTCTATAGCTGGTGCCATGGGCCTTTCCTTATTTTGGGACTTGTGAGAGTATCATTTGCCATGGTGGAGTCATATCCCCATCTCAAGGATGACCTATTGTTTAGAGTGTATGAATAACATAGTCTATAGTTGGTAGGATTGTTTGAGGTATTCATGTAGTTGGTGAATTATAGAAAAAGATATGTCTTATTTTATGTGTTTTCACATGATATTTATCATGTGTATGTTTATCTTAAATATGTTTTTTTAAATTGCACATAATTATGCATGGTTATACATGTTATGCAGGCATGGTTATTAATAAATGTTTCCTCTTAGTTAATATTAGTAGTAATTGTAATGGAATTCTCGCGCGAGGCTTGAGTCGGTGTGTGTGCTATGAAATAGTAGTTGCATGTGGCACAAGGTCGGTTGTGCACACTGGGAATTTAGTTGATGTGTGAGGCACAAGGCCAATTTCACGCATTGGGAAATCAATTGATGAATGAGGCACAAGGATGGATGCATGTGAAACTATCTCTATGAATTATTATGCAATTAGAATTGGTATTAGAAGAAGAAAATTTGTGTAGTGTGTCTCAACTTGGGGATGGGTAGATTTCCCTTTGATATTGGAGAAAACAATTTGGGTTGCTGGTAACATGAGATGTTACACCCATTTTTTTCATGATCCTAGCTAGCATGTAACATGAACCATTCAAGTCTCCTCTTGCTTGTAGTCACTCACCCTCTAGGCTCAGTCATCCCCTTCTCTACTACATAGTCCCTCGGGTGATCCATCATTTTCCAAGGCTTCCTTGCACATGAAAAGTTCAAAGACTTATAGAGTCTTACAACCAAGGTGTCCCTCTGTCTTTCTCTAACATACCATAGTGCATAACAAAAACGATCGTGGCATACAGGGTCTTTATGTCACAATAATGTCATTTTCATGCTCTTCCAACTCAATAACCATTATTTGTGCCTCTAGGAAATATCTTTCATCTCACTTGTATCACATGAATATGGTAACTGTGAGATATTTTTATATCAGTTTTCAATCAAAATTCTCTTAAAAACAATATTCCACGAATTTCCAATTCCACTTATCAATTTCCATGTATGTTTCATATATGAACCAAATTCACAACCAAGAGATATTTTCTCCTTCCAATTTGTATCTTTTACAAAAAATAGTTATTGTTATTCCTTATACACCTATATTTCAACTTCAACCTTTCTATAGCCAAATAGCCTTTTCTTCTTTTTGCAATTTCTATACAAAAAATAGACTTTTCTTCTTGCAATTTCAACCTTCATATAGCCAAACAGATTGTTATTTTCTCATGTACATTTACAGTGGTTCACAAACAATTCTTAAAATTGTGCATAACAACAATTGCATCATATTTATCTATTCAATGATATGTAGTAAAAGGAATTATCATTCCTTACACATGCATTATGTCATAATAATAAGATTTTCAAAATGGAAATCAATCATTATATGTAACTAAACCAATGTGCCAATATTCAGGGCCACATTCACACACAATGTGTGTTTGCATTGATTTCAGATTACCACATTTCATGTTAGGAACTTTTCCATGGTGTGTTGGAACTTAGAGAACCTCTCACCATACGACTCCTTTATCAACATTCATTAGTAAACTGGGACCATGTTTCCTTCTTTGAACTGATTATGAGTTCAAATAATCCTACATTATATGAAATTAGAATTTCAGATGAATTCACTCAAGCATTCTTTCTTTACTAGTAACCAGGGTACCAATATTCATGCCCACCCCAATTCCTCTCTTTACCATTTCAAAACTATTTTGGAATACTCGAAGGTTATATTTCCATAATGGGAAGTCCAATACCTTCCATATTCCATACACCATGCATATCATCATTTCATTTAACCAATATGTTTCTTATGAGTACTCCTATTCATAAACATTCACGATGAATTTTCGTGTAAGGATTGTAACCATACTTTATTGCCAAAGGTTTCTCCCTCTATCCTTTAGGTTCTTATTCTCCTGAATCTTACTCTTCTTGGGTATCAATGGCATACAACAGTCAATCCAAGTCATATGCATATCATCAACATATCAAATATTTTACAAGGGATCCTTACCCAATCCCTATCAAACCACATGCTATATTGACATGAAATGTTATACATGTCTCGGCTTCCAACAACCTTTCTAACATTACCTCATCAGTGGTGCTTCATGGGAAATCCTAAGGTCCCTATTGGAATACTAAGAAGTGGGGGTGAATCAGTATGACCACTTTATTCAAGTTTTAACCACAATATATATTATTTTAAATTATTAAACAATGTTCATCAGTTCATCATCAATGTAGTAGCTATGAATGCATTCAATTTTTCATAAGCGTATAATCATAAGAATCATAAAATCAAAAACATCACATCAAGTACATAGTACACCAGACGTTTACATGGAAACCTAATGCGGGAGAAAACCACATAATGATTTTCTTATATGTCAATAGAATTACATCCATGGAAGCACCAACTTCCAATTACCCAACTACAACTGGGAGGCTCCAACCCCCTATTCTCAGGCTCCAACCTAAAAGAAGCTACAAATCCCTAAATTATTTGTCTCCAACCATAGGTAGGCTACAACCCCCTATGTACTCCATCTCCAATTAGAAGGTGTCTACAACCACCTAGTTCTTAGGCTCCAACCTAAAGGAAGATCCAACTCCCTGATTCTCCAACTCCAACTAGAAGGAGGATACAACCCCCTTTCCTTTCCCCATCCAACCACCCTGAAATATAGATGCCAACTAATTGATACCACCACTATCATTATCTCATCCAAAAAAAAAATCCACTCTCAACTACATGAAATTCATGCTAATATCACCAAGATCATATCCCAAACTATATTCCCAAGATCACCACCCCATGCCTCTACCAATAATGTGCCAAGATCACCACATACCATCACAAGATATGTGTCTCAACCAAGTCCCAAACATACCATGCATCAACCTGTACCATACCAATTATCAATCATGTAAAATACCATGTATCAATCATGTACCATACCATGTACCTTACCATGTGACAACCATGCACATCAACCATATAACTCAATAATCTATATCAAGCATATACCAAGATAACCAACAAAATCCATCTAATAATACATCACACTATCCACAAACTGAATACAATAAACCCTTACATCAAACCATGTGCTAAAACCTCACATTTATACATCATCAAGCATGTACCACTCATAACCTAATCATATAAAAAGACCACTAACAAATATCTCTCACAATGCACCACATGATATATAAATAAGTCAAACTAAGTGCACCATCAATGTCCTTCACCAGATCTACCTCAAAACATTCACTACAATAAGAACCATACAACTGATAGAATCTATAGGACAATACCCAAGCTCACAGAACCATACCTCTGTTAGGTTCCTATAAATTTTGTAGGATAATCATTATGCTGATTGATATGCATATTTTTAGTGATTATGATTTAAAGGAAAATTTGAAAGGGGATTGTCAAAACACCCCTTGTTTGAAGAAATTTGAATATTTGTAGCCTTAGGAAATAAAACTATGGTGTAAAGTCAAAAAAATTTATGTTAGCACTACCCAACGCATATGTTTTTATCCTAAGTTGGAAGAGAACAATAATTTTTTTCTTGTAGTGCCTAAACCCCACACAATTTCCCATTGGTCGCATCTGTATCGCCTAGATCGATGGTCCTCATAACATTTTGGAAACCCCCCCCCCCGACCCTTCTACCTTTAAGGGGAAGGGGGGGGTGGGGGGGGGGGGGGGGGGTCGGGTGGTTGCGGGGTAGTGCAAAAAGTGGTTTCCCCACCATGGATCCCACCTAACATGGTGCCTCCTCATTATTTTAGACCCCCCTCTCATAATACTACTTACCACCAACCCCCCCTGGAATCCTTCCAAACTGCCACCCAATACCACTCTCCCTACACCTTACCTCCCGTTCTACTTCCCCCTTGCACCACACACAACCTCTCTCCTCATTCTTGATACTGTCCACCTCTCCACCTATGCTTCCCATATTCCTACCACTTACACTCCCACATCCACTCATCCCATATCATATTTGACACTTGTCCCCACATCATCCTATACATAACCACTTTCCTCCTCCCAAAACTGCTTTTGACCAGTCATCTCCAGAGGTTATTTCTAGGATAACCAGGGAAAATTTTGAGAAACCAAAAGACATTTTTTCTCAAAATTGACTAAGGAGAAATAACCTCCTTCATTTTTTCTACAGGTGTCACGAATTGGGAGAATCAAGAGCATATTTGGGGCCTATTTTCAGGATTTATTTGATGTCTGTTTTAAAGATATTTTTCAAACACATAACCCGTATAGATGGAGAGGAATTTCATAAAACTGAGATATTTTTTTACTCAGAACAAGCTGGTCTACAAAAACCTCCCCCGGATTTTACACAGCTATCTCAGATTGTGAGATTCGAAGACCCCTTTGGACCCTATTTTATATAATTTCAGGGGAAAAGAGTCAAAAGGATAGATGGAAAAGAGAAAAAATTGAAGGCACTGATCAACAACAGATCCCACAAAACAACCTCAACAACTCGAAATTTATTGTAACCCTTCCAGATTCTATGGAAGAAATATTTCTGATTTTCTGTGATTGCAATAGTTAGTTTAAATTTTCCTAAAATAAAACTTGATCTGTTATGACAAGATAGATTGTAAATAAAATTATAAATACTTAAATACTTCCCATTTCGAAGTATGAAGGGTTGGGACCTGTTCATAGGATAGGATAAACATTGTAAAGAATCTCATAGATCCCCCTTTGATCAATTTTTCAGTAATAAAGATGTAATTATAGGATTCTCGTGTCACTTATGTTGGTGAAGTGCATCTGTCTTTGTCTATGTGTTTTCACTATTGTTCAATTATTATCCATAAATTTTGAATTATTCAATAGGATATTAGGAGAATAATTTGTTTAAATGTACACTTTGCCTCTCGGTGTGAATAATTTCCATGTTTTCTACTAGAAGGTCAGTCCCAAAATTCTTGATTTCTCTGATTCAATCCTATCTTCTCAATTTTTATTTCACATCACTCAATAATATTAAGAATCCAACAAAGTGCATATCCTTCCCTATAATGTTTCCTGTAGAAACTACCTTGATTGAACTAAGCCAGTGACTCCATTGCCCAATTGCCCATCTTCCTTGTTCCAACCAACAATTCAAGAAACCAAATTCTATACTATCATAACTAGCCTAAAATTCTCAACCAACAAAGATAAATGTTATAGAGAGATCCCTCTCTAAGTCTAGGAGGGCTATATCCTAGATCCCAAAGTGGTTTTGTAGTTACCTCTGTCAACTTCTTCCTCGTCCTGATAAATTAAAGAGTGATAACATAGTGGTGACCATACTGGGGAATGAACATTTCATGTTCCTTAGAAAAGCATATCAAGTTCCAGATCTGATTATTGATGGTGGACAATGATCAGACACCAGAAGGCTGAATCATTCACCTGGTGACTCCAATCAGTTTCAAATCAAATACTCCACTAGAGGAAGAACCTGAAACATGGCAAGACAATCTGTAAATATCAGGTATTCAAGTTGGGATTTTATCCAAGACAAAATAGGCTTTATTTTTAATTATTTCTTCTCTTTTCATGATCCTGGTAAGACCATATTTTTGAAACTGATATTGATCATATCTAACCTGATGAGACTCATAAGATTAGGCTCGATATTATAGTTCTTGTACATACTCCTACACTAGTTAAAATTCCAAATAGATACAAGACTCTTGTCTTACCTTCTATACTCCATGATCTCCTTGAAAAATTATCACAAATATCTTTATATGTTTGATGAAGAATATGGTAACATCACTGTTGAAAAACACATTCCGGGTTTTGAAATTTTACTTGACCTTTTTTAGGTTGAAGAAGATGATGTATGTATCATATTTTTTTATGTATCTTTGCAATTAAAGCTAAGGAATGGCTCAAAAATTTGTCAGCTGTAGGAATTTGTGATTTAAATCAGTTTGTGAAAATTTTCCTTGATAAATGGGTGATCAAGAGAAATTTCTTTCTCATTTTAGAAGAATATGATCATTTGAAAAGACATTCAGGAGAAACAGTGCAACACTTTTCATCCAAGTTCAATCAAGTTTATCATTCAATGCCTGATGATATAAATTGTCCTCCTGGTTTATCTCTCTTACATTACTCGAATGCCTTTGATCTAGAAATAGACTTTCAATTGAGAGAAAGGAATACCAAAACACTTGAAGAAATTAAGAACAATGCTATAGATGTAGAAGCTAATTTGATGATCAAAAAGTCAAAGTTGAAGGAAGAAGAAAAGGAAAACATAGAGAAGGAGCATCCGACATATTCAGAAATGAAACTAGGCATTCTAACAAGAACAATGGAAGAGTTGATGGAAAAGTTTATCAGAAGAAATAAACTTGTTGTTCAAAATCACCATGTCCCACTGGTTGTTGAAAAAGAAGAGGTCATTGTTCCTAAACGTTTTGATGCTTATCCTTGGAATCACAGATCTAAAAATTATTACTTTATGTACTCACTTCATGCCATGAACAAAGATGAAAGTCAAAATCAATTTCTGGAAGAGAAATCAAATGATCTAATGTGTGTGATTGATTATTTTTCTTTTATGGATGATCTACCCAAGTATGATCAATATGATGATGATTACATCAAGGTTGATTCTTCAAAGAAATCAAAAACATATTTTTGGGAGGAATAAGATCAACTGAAGTAGCTCAAATATGAAAATCAACATGTGCATATTAATTATGATAGCAATGAGGAAAATGTAGACAATTCTCAAGTAATTGAAAGATATTTTCCCTTATTGTTACGAGGGAAAAAATCTCTATGGCCACGGTAAACCACAACAGAAAGGTATGACTGCATAAATCAACTCAATTACAATGTATGTTATATAAACTAATGTGAAAGATAGGAAAGAGGCCTACGTCGATCCAACGTTCGATGATGTTCCACCATTGAGCACTTCTACCCAAAGCTTTATACCTGCAACAAGTTCTCAACAAACAAGCAGAGAAAGTATATAGTGATAATATAAAGGGGTTAGCACATTAGATAGCATAATCCATTAGTAAACATTACAAACATGCCCATGGATAATAATCATATATTTTCACGATACCAATAGGATGGGAAAGGAGTATTTTTATTAATAAATGATCAGCAAAAGTGACAACATTACAGACTTCTATGTTGGCACAGTTCGAAACCAAGAAACCAAGTTCCTTCCAACTGGGCCTCCACCACTTCAATCCTCCACCAAAGGAAAGCTCATAGAATGGAGACATTGAGGTTCTCTCAACAATAGGGAAATATCTTGGGGGATGAACATTGTGTTCAGACTTGAGGAACAAAGGGATACAGACTCAATATGAAGTAATTTCTCCAGAGTAACTTTGCTCTTAAAGTTGAATTCTTTCTCCTCTTTTCCATAGCTCAAAATTTTGATTTTAGAGCCTTCAAAATGAAATTGAAGGGCTGAGTCAGAACTTTTCCAGTATATGGAAGGCCAAGGATTAGATATATCTTGTCATGACATGGAAACCCGACTTCATTTTTTTATTTTCTGGCACAAATTGCGATGTACGTTGGTTGTAGTGGAGCGGCCTGCATATACGCATGTTGTATAGTAGATAGGGCATGTATATGTGGAAAAATATGTATTTTTATCTCTGGATTCATCCAAAAGGGATAACAAGTCTGCATAGGGAAATGAAAAAACGCCCTCTGTGCAAGATAGCAATGGTGAAGAAAATATTACTATAACAGATGCCCCCTAATGTGTGAGGTCACAGGAGTATCTGTGATGGCCGAAATACATTATAAATAACCCAGGAGTGGAGTGGTAGAGAACCAACTGGACAAACTCAATTGTTCATTACATTATGTACTGACTTTGCATACATGGCTGCTAAGAATACACTATAGATCCATGTGAAGAATATACCAAATAAGTGTTTTTGGCCATGAATAGGAAAATACAAATGAAGTTACATGGAAAAACTTGTCATAGTAAGGTCCAGTGAAACCAGTCTCAAAACCAATATGAAGATATATGTATACCATGGAGTACAATCTGATCTCCCATGATCACTGAAGTCCTATAGGTACTGGTCCAATGAAAAGGAAGCAACAACTCAGGAAAGCTATGGCCACATAGTGATTTCTTCAAGTCTTCTACATTATTCGCCAAGGGTGCAAGCCTACATCATGTGAATAAAAGAGTTGAGTTTGAACACAATGAGACATCGTTTGATTACCGGTCATTGAGGTATATCGTTAACAAACACGAGACAACCTACCATTAATGAAAGTAGGTATCAAGGCACCAAGTACATTCCTACAAGTGTGAATAAATGAGTTGGTGTCAAACACTTGAGGAATCCATTGACAAGGATACATTGATGTATTCCCATATGCCAATGGTGAGAGAGCCTGCCACTAATGACTGCAAGCCTCAAGGTACTCATAAAACTCTAGGTCCCATATCTAGAATAAATGAGCTAAAGTTGATGGAAAGAGACCTGCTAAAGGGAGAGACTTAAGGCATCTCTCATCAGTCAACATGAGGAACAAA
Source organism: Picea glauca (assembly GCA_000966675.3). Taxonomy (NCBI): domain Eukaryota; kingdom Viridiplantae; phylum Streptophyta; class Pinopsida; order Pinales; family Pinaceae; genus Picea; species Picea glauca. Next base: position 623,561 of record JZKD02S1611597.1, read on the forward strand.
GAAGGAGCTTCATAATTTGGTGGAGATTAGACAAAGAATATGTTCACAAACCAACAATCCTATGCATCTTTCATGTGTGCTAAATGCAAGCGGTACATGAAAACGACCCTCTAAATAACAACCAATGATGAAAAGTGCTGAAAAAGGTGAAGAAACCACCAATGAGGCTAATGGGATCTAAGGCACTGCACAAATCCCAAAGTTTGAATATATTTCTTACCTTCGAACATAAGGTAAACTACCCAGTCAATGACCAATGATGAAATGTTGATTGTTGGGTTCAAGGTGACCTACCAATGATGAAAGTAGGGTCAGGGTGCATGATAAGACCATAGTATCAAATGATTCTAAGACGAACTAAGGGCATGGCCAACATGAAAAGTCAATATTTTTTCGGAGTGGTCGACACAGGTTGATAGACTTCCTTTGAACAAGAGCATGAGACATATGGTAGACTTTGGCAGCATAGACCCAATGATATAACTATCAGATGCAAGAGGCATCGATAATGTTCTCTATGGGGACTCGAAGAGTAACTAGTCGGTAGAGAAAACTATGTAATGAGATCAACTTCCTAAGACCATGCTAAACCCAAAATTATGATGATGCAATGACTCAATAACTTTGTTCTTTGTTCAAAGGCGACACGACTTCTGCCAAATATAATATAGTACTCCCTTCCCATCCGTTTATTTTTTTTTTTTCATAACAAATGAATGCTATGATACAGAGGAGGAAACGAGTCTTGCAAGTAATCAAAACTAGTTCCAGCAGTGGAATGTACCTATGCTCAATGCAAGGAAATGCATGCAGGAGATGGACACTCAAGGTGATGTTCCCTCCGAGGTATAGGGTGTCAAATTGCGAAGGATATAAACAAGTATTTGCTTGGTTGAGGATGTAAAAATAGCTTAGGAAACAGTTTATAACGCAAAGTGAGAACCAACTAAAGGCTCAATACTACAAACGAGGGCATGAGATGCACTCACAACTTAACACCAAAAAATGTCCTTTTTTATGTCTTTTAGTTTACCTAGTGTGAAAAAGGGATAAAATTGTGCCAAATAGACATCTTTTCAAATCCAATTTATGAATGTGAAAAAGACAAGTTCACTCAGCGATCTTTTCTATTTTTTGTAACAAGTCAGAAAAGAGCTTAACTAAGACTCATGACCTTTAAAATCCAATTTAACGAGTGTGAAAGGGACAAGTCACTCGGCAATATTTTTGGTTTTTAGAAAATGATTCTGAAAAGAGCGTAACTAAGAATCATTAGGGAGATTCTAGGCGGCATGTCACAGTGGAGGCCAAGGCTCCCATGCAAACCTTCTGTGGGATTTTAGTATCTTACGAAGAACCGACACAAGATTTGGAAGATCCAAAGATCTCCAAGTCGAGGAGGACAAAGTGCTAAAGAAGGTTATCATCTCAATGTCATATCGGATAATGTCTCTTCCTCGAAAATACATAGGTAGAGGCATTTAATAACCCACAAGACCATCCCAATCAAAGGGAACCTCGTCAAGATTGCAGGGAGAGAAATTGGGAAGAGTAAAAATCTCTCTTTTTCATAAGGTGAAGTACTAGAAATGCTGAGGACATGGCATAGAAGGTATAGAACCAGAACCAAAGAGTGGGATCGACCAAAAATTTTATTGGCACGACCGCTTCCTTAGACTTGTCACTCTCCAAGAGAAGAGTGGAGTCAATCAAAGATTGCATTGATATGAGCACTTCCTCAACCATTGGTGGAGTAGGATGCGAGACAACGAGATCAAGAGGTGCATCACCCCTGCAAACAAGAGTGTTGTCAGTCGAAGATTGCATCGACAAGAATGTTGGTTGAACGAGATGCGAGACAACAAGGTCAAGAGACGCATCACCCACGAACATAGGAGAGGTGTCGCTCAAAGATTGCATCAACACGACCACAGGTTGAACAGGATGTGAGAAAAGAAGGTCAAAGGATGCATCAACCCCTAAATGGAAAGGGGTGTCATCCTAATATTGCCTCAGTGTGACTGTTGTATCAAACAAGGAAAGAAGGGAGTGTTGTGAAACCATATATGCCTCAAAACCTGAAGTTCCCTTAGGTGAGACCCACGTTTCTGGTATCCCAACAATAAAAAGTCACAAATGAGTAAGGTTTATTCCTTCAAAAATATTGCAAAGGAATCTAGGATTGCATCGGAGACGTCTAGGCTTATCAATCATATAAATTCCCCTAGCATGAATTGCAGTGGCTGGTGACATGCTCCCGAGATGACTTGCAGTGGCTGGTGACATGTTCCAGCATGACTTGCAGAGGCTAGTAGAAACTCTCCAACATGACTAGGAGAGGTTGGTGATGGATCCCCAACATGAATAGCAAAGGTTGGTGATGGATGTGCAGTGTGACTAGTAGTGACCAGACATGTGCCCCCAACATGACTTGCAGCGACTGGTTGCAGGTCTTCAAAATGGCTCGCAAAGGTTGTCGACCAATATCCAACATGACTAGTAGAGGTTGGTGATATAATGCCAGTATGACACGTCGTGACTATACTTGTTCTCCCAGCATGACTTACAGTGGCTGGTTGTAGGTCTTCAACATGACTCACAGAGGTTGTCGACCAATCTCCAACATGGCTGGCAGAGGTTGGTGATATAATGTCAGTATGACACACAGTGACTAGACTTGTGACAGTGGTGAATTGCAGCATTTGAGACGTCCAAGGAAAGATTGGTTTTGAGGAATTGTAGGCCAGGAAGGATCTTGGTTTACACCTTGTCCCTATCTGGTAGGATAGTATCCTCCTCCATACTAATACATAAAGGATCGTAAGGGCATCGACACTGAGGAAACCGTTTGCGAAGAGAAAGCGACATGACAAGGGTTACTCATGTGAGGATATATGTTGCCCCCAGATGAAGGAACTTTGTGAGGGGGGTTTCCCACACTATAAAAATAATTTCCCTTGGATGAAACACTAAAGGGTAGACATAGGTCTGCCATGTGAAAGTGTTCGTAGGAACTGACATAGTGGAAGAAGGATAAGTGGATGGAGTGTAATAAATAGAATGATTTCATAGTTTGGCACTTACTTCTCTCATAGTGGATTCGTAGGAATGAATATTCCAACCTCCTACCGTAAGAGGTGTTTGAAGGATATGACTCCCACCAAACAGAGAAGGATAAGAAGGAGGCATCATGCCCCCATACCCTAAACTTGTATTCGCATAAGGAGGTGAGACAAAGGATGGCAAGTGCGAAGACATATCACACATACCATGAGAAAAATGATTAGAGACCCAAGGCATTGACTGAGTACCATAATTTTGCATACCATTATAAAAAGAGGATGGATTTTCCCACATGAACATCATGGGGGGGGTAGTAGTAAACAAGGGAGAAAAAGGAACTCCGCAATCCATGATAACAAAGACTCAACATGAAATCCTATGGTCAACTGATAATCAAAGAGCATACCAAAAATTCAAATGGCCAATATACATGCAAACGGGCTAAAGTGGTTCAGTGGCCTTCCTTTCTAAAGAAGGTATGTCTCATCCAAGAGGGACCTGAGACTCCCCACTAAAGTTTGGAGGTAACATAATCAGTTATAGGGGCCCTCGTGGGCTTAAAAACTAGTCGGTCAGATCCCCCCGGAGAGGTAGTCCTCCCTAAAATCTCTATGTTGTTCGACCCCTATCTGACCCAGGGTACAAGAAGAATAACCCATGCAAGTAACCTATGAGATACTTAAGTCGAGCAGTTAATAAACCATTGTATAACTGATGCACAGGTGAGGATTCATAAGTCTATATTACCGTATGCAAAGGGTAGAAAAGCCCGAAACCTTGAAATAACTACCTCTCATAGAGGTATGGGTACTAGCAGGATCCCCAAATACGAATAAATCCACAAAAATATTTCTGACACTAGGCAAGTATCTGGGGGTTATCCCTTCAACTAACTTCGCATGAACTCGTGATTAACTCCAGTGTGAGTGGAGCCTCTTGATCTTACCAATTATACAATGGACTTCTCAACTCCTTGTCTCAGACACATATGTTTATTTAATTTCCTTGGAGAATTTTACTCACAAAATCCTATTCCAAGGCACTAAATCCTAGAATAGTTTGTGCACCCTAAAAATAAAATCGTCACTAATCTATTTTAGTTTAAAGCATACATTTTATTGGTTGTGATTACTCAAAAAGGTATGGAAGTGAAACTCATGATGTTATTACTCTGTAAGAAAATAAATATGAATATAATGCAAAGTTTATCTTTAACTTTTTCGATGAATGATATGCATATAAAAACAGTGCAATTTTCAATTTAAACTCTGTAATTCATAAGTAAAATGAAATATTTCACTAAATGCACTAAGATAACGATAAAGATTCAAAAGACAAAAATGCCAAGCAATGTAAAATGCTTATTTTTTGTATTTTCAATATATTAAAGAGAAAATGCATGGACTGAAAAGAAACCTGATATATAAATTCTACTATGTATAAATGGATTGACTCAAGTAGGATACCAAGCAGCCAAGAAACAACCTAGAGTTCAAGGACAAATCAAAAATGAAAAACGATGAGAAAGACTACGCCCAAAAATTCAACTCCAAATAGGTTTCCTATCAACCCAGTGAAGCTCAATAGGCACTATAGAGACCTAAGAAGGATTAGCAATCATCAAATCCCACCCAGTAACCACCAAACCAAGCAACCAAGCAAGGAAATAAGGTGTATGCAACTGTTAAGGGAAACAAAGAATATATACGCAGCTCACAGTGAGACAGTACACGTGTGTATGCAATTGTCAAGGCAATAGGGTGTGTACAAGCTTGAAAACAAGGCTAGGCAAGGGTAAAAAGGTTGAAAACTCAAACCTAGAATGAACAGAATTTGTCAAGCAGTGATACGACAAGAAACACAAAGGAAAAAGAACAATGCAAGGAGAAAAAGTACTTCAACCCTTAGAAACAATATCTCTCCCTAGCGGAGTCACCAATTCTATTACGAGGGAAAAACTCTCTATGGCCAGGGTAAACCACAATAGACATGTATAACTGCATAAATCAACTCAATTCCAATGTATACTATATAAACTAATGTGCAATATAGGAAAGAGGCCTACCTCGATCCAACATTCGATGATGGTCCACCATTGAGCACTTCAACCCAAAGCTTTATACCTACAAGAAGTTCTCAACAAACAAGTAGAGAAAGTAGATAGTGATAATATAAATGGGTTAGCACATTAGATAACATAATCCATTAGTAAACATTATGAACATTCCCATGGATAGTAATCATATATTTGCATGATACCAATAGGACAGAAAATGAGTATTTCTATTAATAAATGATCAGTAGAAGTGACAACATTATAGACTTCTGTGTCGGCATGGTTCGAAACCAAGAAACCAGGTTCCTTCCAACTAGGCCTCCACCAAAGGAAATCTCATAGAATGGAGACAATGAGGTTCTCTGAACAATAGGTAAATGTCTTGAGGGTTGAACATTGTTTTCAGACTTGAGGAACAAAGGGATGCTGACTCAATATGAAGTAATTCCTCTAGAGTAACTTTGCTCTTAAAGTTGAATGCCTTCTCCTCTTTTCCATAGCTCGAAATTGTGCTTTTATAGCCTTCAAAATGAAACTGAAGGGATGAGTTATAACGTTTCCAGTATATGGAAGGCTAAGGATCAAAGATCTCCTATCGTGACATGGAAACCTGACTTCATTTTTGTATTTTGTGGCACAAATCCCGATGTACACGGGTTGTAGTGGAGAAACATGTGTATATACATGTTGTATAGTAGATAGGGCGCGTATATGTGGGAAAATATGTATTTTTAGCTATGGATTCATCAAAAAGGGATGACAATTCTACATAGGGAAATACAAAAAGGCCCTCTATGCAAGATAGCAATGGTGAGGCAAATATTGCTATAACAATTATGCTTCTCCTTATTTCAATTTCTGAGAGGAATCTATAAGCAAGCAGACCAGCAAGTTTTCAATAGTAGGAATGGAGAATTTTCTGATGAGTCAGTTGAAGATATCATCTGTGAGATGAACGTTGTTCTAGATCTGAAATCACAACCCCTAAGTTACATTGATTTTCAAAACATAGATGAATTGATGCAACGTAATTCAGTGCCATTAAGTTTTGATTCATTTCAGTTTTTGAAGAAAAATGTTGCTAATATCTTAGAAGCAAGGACTGGTAAGCATATAGAAAATCATGTAGCCTCATTGGAACCAATGAAACATTCTTCTCAGTTTCTTCAAGATCCAATAGCTAATGTTTTGGATAATCTTTGTAGCCAAAGTTATATTTCATTTACTAGCTATGAGCTTACAGACATATATCATAAAAAATTGATCAGGCAACTAGATTCATGGTCTTGTTCAGCAGGAGTTCCAATACAAAGCACTTCTGAAAAATTGCATTTAAATAAGAAGTTGTATAATGATGTAGATAGCATATGTACAATACCCAATGATCACCTTGAATTTGCTGAATTTTTTGAATACCAATAAATAGGTAATGTTTATCTTGATCCCATAACTATCTATGTGGAATATTTTTTCATTTCAGGATTCCAATTAATTTCTAGTGCCTCTTTTGTTTCTCACGGTTTCAAATCTCTTTGTTATAAAATTTAGGTTGATATTCAGTTTCAAGGACCTTTACCAAAGTTGATTCTCATGATTGTTAGAAACAGTGAAAAGGAAGAGTTAGTGGATCAACTACTGGATTGGATTCATTGGCATTTTTCCATTACCTAATTGAGCAGTAATTTCATTAGGTTAGAATAGGATTGTATATAAATAATCTTACTGGGTAAGTAGCTTTTCAGCAGGTCATATTTTCAGTGTGCAAATAAGCTTTCTAGGAGAGCATATTTTTCATTACATTTTAGTTTCACTTTCAGAGTTTCATTTTCAGATTGGAGCAATTACAGTTTTGATTTTCAATTCGAAAGTAGGTTGAGTTTAGTTGAAGGTCACATTTTGAATTTCACAGGTCAAAGCAGGTTACAGGTTTGGGAAACAACCCAATGGACAAGGCACGGGTCCACGAAGTCCGAGGTCTGTGGTTCTTGACACCTTCTCGGGAGTTTCCATCCCCAAGTGGAGCCTATGTTAGGTTCCTATAATTTTATAGGATAATCATTATGCTGATTGATATCCATTTTTTCAGTGATTATGATTTCAAGGAAAGTATGAAATGGGATTGTCAAAACACCCCTTCTTTGCAAAAATTTGGATATTTGTAGCCTTAGGAAATAAAACTATCATGTAAAGTGGAAAAAATTTAGCTTAGCGCTACCCAACACATGTGTTTTTATCCTAAATTGGAATTGGAGAATAATTTTTTTGTTGTAGTGCCTAAACCCCACACAAGTTCCCATCGGCAGACTCCCCATCGCCTAGATCGACAGTCCTCATAGCATTTCAGGCCCCCCCTAGCCATTCTTCCTTTAACAGAAGGGGGGGGGGGG
>JZKD02S1611597.1:650330-682272 GCA_000966675.3 Picea glauca
GCATGTTTCAGCATCTGTTCTTCATAAACAATCGATTGCCATCAATGACAACCTTGATCATCTGCGCCTTGATCATCTGCGTCATCTCTGTTGTAGGCATATTTCCAACAAATGTGGCATAAAGACTAAGTGCACACATCCTAAATTTGTTTTCTAAAATCCATGTGCCAATCGACGATTTTGGACACTACAACAATTTCTTAAAAAAATGTAAATGTATCGTCGGCATTGGTGAAATCTAAAAGACAAACTGCCAACATAAACAACAACAATCATTGATCACTGATACATCATCGACATCACAGAAAAGGCGGAAGGGCATAGTATCCAGAAACATATGTCTAGGGAAATTCATCGATGTCGAAAAGGAGTAGGATTCCCTAGTCAATCGTGATCGTTGATACAGAAAGAGGTATGCACCTTCTCAGGTTGTTGATCTACAAGGTGAGGAAAAAAATTCTCATGTTGAAGAGGCCAAATAAACTGCCCCATGTCTTTCCATGTGGATGGTCCATATTTCTCGGTCATCTCCCATGTTGTTGGGCGTAGGTCAATTTTAAAGAAAAGTCCATTTTTGGAAAGTAAAGATTAATTGGGAAAAACACAGCTGGAAGAAAAAGCAGCACATGTGAGGAAAATCTGCATGCAAAGAAGGAAATCATGCAAGGAACACATGCAGGAAAACCTAAACATGCTAGTGCTAGGGTTTTTTTAAGATATTTTAATGACTGATAAGCTAAAAATTAGTATAAATAAGTACCTAGGAGGTCTAGGTAAAGGGTTCTGAACTTTTTTCTATTTAGTTAGAAGGACTACTGTAAGATATGATACCATTTTGTAAGTTGTTAAGTTGTAGGAGAGTTGAGTAGCTATATCTTGAGGGTTAGATCGCAGGCTGAGGATCCTGGTGTGATCTAGTCTGCCTCACAGAGGTTGTGGAACCATGTTCATAATTATGTGATTGGAATTGTAGTGCGCGCAGTGCCAAAAATCATAGAAAGAATAATAAAAATCCTAAAAAGACATATCTTTGTGGACATAGGCTAGGGGTGGGTGAACCATAGTAAAAATTGTGTCATGTCTGTTGTTTATTGTGTATTTACCTTCTGTAAGTAGTTAGACTATGAATGGATGAATCGATAATTTTGTGAGATCTATTATATGTTAGATCTGTTAGAATGCATGCATAGAATTAACAGATGAATGAATATTAAGAATAATAGAAAGAAAAACCAGATCAAGGCCTAAGAAGATGAAATGCAATCCCAGATCCCCACTCTTTCCTATACTACAAGCACTTGATCTTTGCAGTCACCCAAAGAACTATCTTGGGTGACACTACGCAATACATTTTGTGTGTTGCGTTGCCTTCTGGTTTACCAGGAGAACCGATAGTTTTAGAGGGTTTTGTTGGAAACCTATTTAGATATGAACTTGGGTCAGCCAGGAAGTAGATAGAAATATTAATAACCAACAAATGGTTTCGTTGACGGCTGGAACTGCATGGGATTGAGTGAGTGGGATCTGTGAAAGAATCACACCGAAAATGAAAGTATATAAGGGAATGTTCAAACCATGGAACCTAACGAAGGAAACGATTGAAATCTGGTTGAAAACAAAGGGTCTTGAGTTTGCACCGAAGGATAACATAAACTTGAAATTGAAACCACACAAATATCTGGACAAGTATGTGTTCAACGACTTGCATCAGGTATTTTTCTCTGATTTCTTGGATGTGTTGCAGGAGTGGCTATTCAGGTAGAAAGACAACCACCCTATGAATCGAATTAGACAAATACATTGAAATCCTGTGGAGATTGTGTATTTACAACAAGTTAACAAAACATTAATGCCCATAGTATGTTTCTAGCTAGACAATATTGTTGCAAGGTTCATCAAATAAAATTTAGTAGATACCGTGAAGTCTTACAGTGCATCAGAGCAAGAGTTTATAAAGGGACCCCAAGGTAGGTATATCATATCATTGTATACTTCAATCAATATCTTACTATATAATAAAGGTGTAATGACTATGGCATCAAAAAACTAAACTTCCCCGTGTGCATTGGGGAAGGGGGGAAGCATTGATCGAAATTGGAAGAATGGAGGGAGGGATGGATAAGGGAAATAAGGAGGTCATGGACCCAATCATGATGGAGGAAGATCAGATAAAGAATATAATGGAAATAAATGGAAATATGTGAAATGTATTACCCTACCAATATAAGATGAATAATAATAAGAGAGTCATAGCAAATAGAGAGGGCTTGGAAAATGATGAAGAAGAGGTAGAGGATCTTCAGGATGTGGAGCAGATTGAGGAAATATTGCACACAACATACGAAAGGAAGAAAAGAGGTCCAAGGGAGGGAATAGAAGTCAGAACTCCTATCCATGTCAGTGTTAGTGTGGAACCCATAACCCGATGTGAGACTAATACACCAGAAAGAAAATCATTGTTTAGAAAACCAAATTTTAGTGGAAGAAATACATCAAGAAGTGCATACAATCAAGGAGCATCAACTAGAGGAGCCAATTTAGGAAGTAGTAGTCAAGTATATACACCACGCGGAAGCTGTAGTTCATCACAGTTCACGATGCCATGACACAATCCCACCATTAGGTTACCATAATTTTGGGGAGAGGCATCTAAGGACCATGAAAAGCACTTGTTCATATGTGAGAAGATCCAGGAAGAAAAAAAAATTACATATGAGGATACAAAACTCGCACAATTATCTATCACGCTAAGAGACTATGCATTGGATTGGTACATGAGCATAATTGTAAACAGTCCACCACGGACCACAAGGATGATTGCAGATGTGAATAAGTTGTTGATAAATGAATTTCAAAATCCTAGCTCAAAATATCAGTAGATGAATGAGATGATTGAGATCAAGAAGAAACCAAGAGAGTTTGTTTGGGATATTGATTAGAGGTTCAAACATTTCAAGGGTAAGTTGAAATATGTCATGAATGACATGGAACATAGACATCTCTTTCTGAATTCACTGATACCACATCTAAAATACCCTTTGAGGTAGCAGGAGTTTCAAACTCAGGAAGAGGCTCTGCAGGAAGCCTTACAAATGGAAGAGATCTAGTATCATAAGACATATCTAGTAATAGAATATATAAAAGAGGATATGAAGAACCTCATATTTCAACTGAACCAAAATAAGGGCAAAGAGAAAAGAGAAGTTGTTTGGTGTACCACATGTAGGACAGAAGGACACCACAAGAATAAGTGCCCAAATTTCATGCAGTACATGGAAAAAGGGCTAGAAAACACTTTGCCAATAGGAGGACCATGGTGCGAGATATGTAATATCCATGGGCATGATTCATATCATTTTCCAATGGTGCAAAAGTACGAGACGGTACCCAAGACTTCATATTGAAGTACAAGACAGTAGGACAATGGACTTGATGAGGGAAAGAACTTTGGATATGTATAGGGTGCAAGAAACAAATGATGATAGGGAAAGCTACACCACATTTCAGCTAGGTACCACCACCATGTAATAACGCGCAACAACAGTAAATCATTGTGCAACCACAATATAACCCCACTTAGTATAATCAGGTGCCTCAGTACAACATTCCATGAGGAGATTGAACTGGATACAGAGGTGGAGGAAAAGGTAGAGGAGGATTTGGAAGAGGTAGAGGTACATTAGTGTGCCACAACTATAAAAATCCAAGACATTATGCAAGGGAATGTCCACTTCCACTCATGACATGCATGTACTATTGCATAATATACCATGACATAGAATATTGTCCGACATTATTTGGGAAGATCCAGGATAAGAGGAATCAGAGAAATACAAATGTTCATTGGATCTCTGTAGAATCCAAAGATGATGGAAGAAATATCAACATAGTCACACGTGAAGGATCTAAGACAGTACCTGGCACAGTAATATAGGACTCGGTGCAACACCAATGGGTGAAGAAGAATACTGAACCATAGAAGCAATTTGATGCATACAACAAAAATGAGGTATTCAAGGAGGCCAAACAAGAGTTTTTCAAACAATATGTTGCATCTACATCAGTTGCACAACATACTCAAAACATACCAATGTACGACATGCCATTATCATCGGATCATACTGAAGAAGCACCACCTTTAGTGCAAGTAAGTACCATAAAGACTTTTCTTCAATCCTGTGTGAAGTTACTGAATGACCCATCATCTGTTAAATTTTTCCAAAATATGTTATAAATATGTAACATAGAGGAAGAAGGGAAGTTAGAAAAGAAAACAATCAATCACCTCCATATAACAAGGAGGACAAGCATAGAATTCAGACTGAATTTCAACATTGGAGGATTCAATATGGGGGATATTATACTAGACTTATGCTCTGAGATAAATGTGTTACCCAAGAAGACATGGAAATGTATGTGAGATCCCACACTAGGCTATTCACTTGTCTAGCTGAAAATAGAAGACCAACAGAGATTTATGCCAATTGAAAGGCTTAAAGGTGTGACAATAGATTTGGATGGAGTGCACACTAAGGAAAACTTTGAAGTAATAGAAATAGTGGATGGAAAAACACCTTATCCAACAATTCTTGGCTTGGATTTGGAATTTGATAACCAAGCCATCATCAACTTGAATACAAGGAAGATGGCATTCGAATCATGAGAATAAAGAGTCATTGTGCCATTAGATCCATCAATGGGAGAAAGGTTTGTAGAGCCCACTTGCTTATATCTAGAAGAGATAAACCAGATGTAAAAAACCATCGCACGACAAGAAGATTATGTTAACCCAACTGCAGATGGGGTACTCAGCTGGAGGAGAATCACATCATGTGCTTCTGAATCAGATACATGTTTGGATAATTGGCAACAAATATGAAATGAAGTCCACAAGAAGGTGCACAAGAATAGACCGCATAGTAATATGGGTAGGTACAGAGATAAGAGAACCTCCTAGTTTTCATAGGGTGAATGACTTAGAGGAATTCCTAACAATAGATGAGGACAAAGTGTCATAGAATTAGAGGTTATTATCCCTAGAAATTTCACTCAAGGAAACACCTGGAAGATGGTGGGGTGTGCATAGAGAAATAGTTAAAGACTGGTACCAATGCAAGCGACTACTATGCATCAGATTCAATGCAGAATAGGGAAGCAATAAAATTCACAGATTTGATGGACAGAGGACAACAACATAACATTTGGATATATGAAAGACACAATGGAGGATGACACCATCAGACGAATGGCCTCATCACTTCATCCACACATTGGAAGGAATTCCAGAAAATTGGTATGTAGACCAAGAACAATGCAGAGGTACTGCAGAATGGACAACATTACAAAAAAATTTTATAATAACCTTCTCATTTGAACATGAGAATCCCAACATGGATTCAATACTAAAATTGATAAGAGGGGTGATATTTATTGATGAACCAGAGGTTGAACTCATGACATAGTATCAACAACAAAACAAATAGACAGTGAAAGAACTATTGTCATACCATCATGTGTAGGAAGAAGCACCAGATGAAGATGACTCATAAAACATTTATTTTATAGAAGTTGAAGGTGAAAGAGAGGTGGAAGGTCCATCCCTTGATCCAAAAGTATTTGTTGTGCCAATCAAGGTGAAGAAATTTAGCATTGGGATCACTGAGAATCCCAAAATGGCCAACATTGAACATTACTGGGATGAACAAACAATAGAAAGGATAACATAGTTACTACATGAAGACACTGACTTGTTCACAATGACCTTTACATAAATGAAAGTTATAGCAGGTGAGCTGGGAGAGATGAATATACCTCTCAAACCTTAGGCTATATCTTTCAGACAAAGACCCTATAGACTAAATCCAATATATAAGCATAAATTGACCAAATGTTGGAAGATGATATGATAGAACTAGTGGAGGAATCTGAATGGATAAGCCCTATGGTAGTTCAAGGGAAGAAACAAGGGGGGATAAGGATTTGCATAGATATGCGGAAATTGAATGATGCTTGTCTACATGACCCTTTCCCTACACCTTTTACAGATGAAGTCCTAGAGAATGTGGGAGACAAGGAAGCATATTCCTTTATAGATAGATTCTCAGGTTACCATCAGATCAAGATAGCCCCAGAAGACACATACAAGACTACTTTTTCCACAGAATGGGGATCCTACCAGTACATAGTCATGTCGTTTGGGCTGAATAATGCACTAGCCATATTTTCAAGAGTAGTCATAGTTTCCTTTAAGGAATTCATACACCATTTTTTAGAAGTATATATGGATGATTGGACTATATATAGTCAGTTAAAAAACCATGTATAAGTGTTAAGGTTGATGTTGGAAAGATTCAGGCAGTGTCAGATATCATTGAATATAAAGAAATGTGTTTTTGTGACCCCTTTTGGAATACTTTTGGGACATATAGTCTTTAAACAATGGTTATTGGTGGATCCTTCTAAGATTGCAATCATTGTTAATTTGCCGCCACCAAAATTAGTGCACTAGTTGAGAGAAACACTAGGACATACAACATATTACAAGAAATTTATCAAGGGGTATATGCAGATCACTGCGCCAATGGAAAAAATTCTAAAGAAAGATATTGTATTTTAGTGGAATGAGGACTGTCAACGAGGGTTGGAAACCTTAAAGGTAAATATGGTCACAACACCTATCCTAGTATTCCCAAACCGGGAAAATACATTTCATGTGCATGTATATGCATCAACTATAGCACTTGGAGAAATTATGGCACATCCAGGAGCATGTGAATTAGACCATCCTATAGCATTTGCAAGAAGACAATTATCATCATTAGAGCATAATTACAACACCACAGCAAGAGAAGGTTTAGCCATGGTATATGCACTTCATAAGTTCAGGCACTATTTGTTGGGAAAACATTTTAAGATGTTCACAGATCATTCTTCCCTAAAATATTTAGTCAATAAGCCATTGTTGGGGGGCAATATCTGTAGATGGGTGTTGTTATTTCAGCAATTTGATTTTAAAGTGGTAGTCAAACTAGGTAAGTTGAATGCAATAAAACCTCACTTGTCAAGGGTCACTTATGGAGAGGAACCTACCAACTTGGAAGACAACTTTCCTGATGTGCAGTTGTTTTCAATACAAATAGATGATGAATATTTTGATGAAATTATTGAATACTTAAGAACATGGATTGTGCCACAAGAATTTATTACTGCACATAAGAAAAATCTGGTAGTCAGAGCTATAGACTATCAACTAATTGTAGGACACTTATATAAAATGGGTCTAGATAGTATTTTGATAAGGTGTGTACTAGAACATGAAAGGAATATAATTTTGGCAGAAGTGCATGAGGGAATAGCTGGAGGACATTATGCAGGAAAAGATACCACCCAGAAGATATTGCATACAAGACTATGGTGGCCAACAATCCACAAATATGATAAGGAAAATTTCCAGAAATGTGATGTATGTTAGAGGGTTGGTAAACATAGCAGAAGGGATGAGATTCCTTTGAGACCAGAAGTAATTTTCCAGGTATTTCATAAATGGGAAATAGAGTTTGTTGGGCCAATCCATCCACCTGCAAAAAGGCCAGGAGAGAGATATATCATTACTGCAATAGAATATTTAAAAATATGGGATAAAGCAACACGAGTTAAAGATTGCAATGTAGAGACAACAACACACTTTTTGTTTGAGAAAGTACTCACTAGATTTGGTTGTCCAAGGATTTTGATGAGTGACGAAGCTACTCACTTCATCAACAACACTATTAGGTCTATTACTGAGGAGTTTGAAGTCTATCACCAAAAAATTACACCCTACCATCCTCAAGAAAATGGAACAGTCGAAGCCTTCAATAAGATCTTAGATAATTCTCTAACGTATATCTGTAATGTCAATAGGGAAAATTGGGATTTGAAAATACTAGTAGTGCTATGGGCATACAGGACGAAATGATGGACAGAGGACAACAACATAATATCTGGATAAATGAAAGACACAATGGAGGATGACACCACCAGAGGAATGGCCTCATCACTTCATCCACACATTGGATGGAATTCCATAAAATTGGTATGTAGACCAAGAACTGTGCAGAGGTACTACAGAATGGACAACATTACAACAAAATTTTATAATAACCTTCTCATTTGAACATGAGAACCCCAACATGGATTCAACACTCAAACATATAAGAGGGGTGATATTTATTGTTGAACCAAAGGTTGAACTCATGACATAGTATCAACAATAGAACAAACAGACAGTGAAACAACTATTGTCATACTATCATGTGCAGGAAGAAGCACCAGATGAAGATGACTCGCACAACATTCATATTACAGAAGTTGAAGGTGAAAGATAGGTGGAAGGTCCATCCCTGGATTCAGAAGTATTTGTTGCACCAATCAAGGTGAAGAAATTCAACATTGGGATAACTGAGAATGCCAAAATGGTCAGCATTGGATATTACTAGGATGAATAAACAATAGAAATGATAACCGAGTTACTGCGTGAATACAGTGACCTGTTCACAATGACCTTTACATAAATGAAAGTTATAGCAGGTGAGGTGGGAGAGATGAATATACCTCTCAAACCTTAGGCTGTATCTTTCAGATAGAGAACCTATAGACTAAATAGAATATATAAGCAAAAAGTGAAAGAAAAAATTGACCGAATGTTGGAAGTTGATATAATAGAACAAATGGAGGAATCTGAATGGATAATCCCTATGGTAGTTCAAGAGAAGAAACAAGGGGGGATAAGGATTTTCATAGATATGAGGAAACTGAATGATTCTTTCCTACATGACCCTTTCCCTACACCTTTTACAGATGAAGTCCTAGAGAATGTGGGAGGCGATGAAGCATATTCATTTACAGATGGATTCTCAAGTTACCATAAAATCAAGATAGCCTCGAAAGACTAGTAGAAGACTAAGTTTTCGACAGAATAGGTATCCTACTAGTACACAGGCAAGTCCTTTGGTATGAAGAATGCACTAGACATATTTTCAAGAGTAGTCATAGTTTTCTTTAAAGAATTCATACACCATTTTTTAGAAGTATATATGGATGACTGGACTATATATAGTTTGTTAAAATACCATGTAGAAGTGTTAAGGATAATGTTTGAAAGATTCAGGTAGTGTCAGATATCATTGAATATAAGGAAATGCATTTTTGGGACAACTTTTGGAACAGTGTTGGGACATATAGTCTTTAAACAATGGTTGTTGGTGGATCCTTCTAATATTTCAATCATTGTTAATTTTCCACCACCAAAATTGGTGCATTAGTTGAGAGAAACACTGGGACATACAAGATATTACAGGAAATTTATCAAGGGGTATATGCCAATCACCATGCCGATGGAAAAACTGCTAAAGAAGGATATTGTATTTTAGTGGAATGAGGACTGTCAATGAGGGTTGGACACCTTAAAGGAAAATATGGTCACAACACCTATCCTAGTATTCCTAGACTGGGAAAATACATTTCATGTGCATGTATATGCATCAGCTATAGAACTTGGGGAAATTATGGTGCATCCAGGAGAATGGGAATTAGACCATCCTATAACCTTTGCAAGAATAAAATTATCATAATTATAGCATAATTACAACACCACAACAAGAGAAGGTTTAGCCATGGTATATGCACTTCATAATTTCAGGCACTATTTGTTGGGAAACCATTTTAAGATGTTCACGGATCATTCTTCCTTGAAATATTTAGTCAACAAGCCATTGTTGGGGGGCAAGATCTCTATATGGGTGTTGTTATTTCAAGAATTTGATTTTAAAGTGATATTCAAACCAGGGAAGTTGAATGCAATACCAACTCACCTGTCAAGGGTCACTTATGGAGAGGAACCTACCAACTTGGAAGACAACTTTCCTGATGTGCAGTTGTTTTCAGTACAAATAGATGATGACTATTTTGATGTCATTATTGAATAATTAAGCAAAGGGATTGTGCCACAATAATTTATCACTACACAGAAGAAAAATATGGTAGTCAGAGTTACAGAATGTCAACTGATTGCAGGACACTTATATAAAATGGGTGCAGATAGTATTTTGAGACGGTGTATACTAGAACAAGAAAGGAATATAATTTTGGCAGAAGCTTGTGAGGGAATAGTTGGACGACATTATGCAGGAAAAGATACTGCCCAGAATCTATTGTGTACAGGACTATGGTGGCCAACAATACATAAATATTCTAAGGAATATTGCCAGAAATGTGATGTTTGTCAGAGGGTTGGTAAGCCTAGCAGAAGGGATGATATTCCTCTGAGATCAAAAGTAATTTCCCGGGTATTTCATAAATGGGAAATAGAATTTTTTGGGCCAATCCATCCACCAACAAAAAGGTCAGGAGTGAGATATATCATTACTGGGATAGAATATTTAAAAATATGGGCATAAGAAACACCAATTAAATATTTCATTGTAGAGACAACAACACACTTTTTGTTTGAGAAAGTACTCACTAGATTTGGCTGTCCAAGGATTTTGATGAGTGATGAAGCTACTCACTTCATCAACAACACTATTAAGGCTATGACTGAGGAGTTTGAAGTCTATCACCAGAAGAGTACACCTTACCATCCTCAGGAAAATGGAACAGTACAACCCTTCAATAAGATCTTAGAGAATGCTCTAATGGATATCTGTAATGTCAATAGGGACGATTGGAATTTTAAAATACCAGCAGTACTATGGGCATACAAAACAACATGCAAGAAGTTGATAGGACATACACCATTTAGGTTGTTGTATGGGTAGGAACTAATAGTACCATTAGAATTTATGGTACCCAGTTTCTGTGTAGCAACAATTACCATCATGAAAGAAAGAGGCGAAACAAAGGAAAGGCTAAATAAACTAATGTAGATGGAAGAGGATAGGATTCTAGCAGAATTTCATCAAGAGGTATAGAAAGAAAGAGACAAAGTTTGGCATGATAGACATATCAAGAGGAATAATTTCAAGGAAGAAGACCTATTCCTACTCTATGAAAATAGATTTTTAGAACATCTTGGTAAGTTTAGAATGCATTGGATAGGGCCCTATGAAGTAAAGAATATCACAAATGGGGGATTTGTACAACTAAAGATCTAGAAGGAACAAAACTGAAGGGAATGATCAAGAGGAGTTGATTGAAACTGTACAGGGATAGTTGAACTCCTCACAATTAAAATTTACAACACAGTAAGAAATACATGTACATAGTCTAATATAATAGAAGCTAGGATATAAAAATGACAAAAAGAAATAAAAAGGAGAAAAAGAAGGAAAAAGAAATACAAAACCAGAAAATAAATAAAATACAAAATTTATTGGGAAGCATGGTGCGTAGAAAAAGTGGACTCAACACGACAAACGAAAAAAGGTTTGTGCACAGCAGATCAGTAACAATAAGCAAAATATTGTGCACTAACGAAAAACATCATAGCGTAAATGCACAACACACTTAAAATTTTCCAGCGCACCGAAAAAAGGACAAATGGTCAGAAAAGAGAAAAATAAAGATTACGACAAAAAGGCGCCAACTGGTGTCATTTATGAAAAAGAAATGGAACATACTTGTAAATATTTATTACATTAATCATATCCAAGAAATATTCTTCGAGAAGTTTCACGACATTGATGACACCTTCTATATAAAGTCAAAACACGGACAAATTACAACTTATTGTGAAATTGCAAACTTGTAGCGATAGAGAGCACATAGAACTGCAGAGAATAGATGAGTGCACAATGTGAACCAGTCGAATCCCATTCGGTTAAAAGAGATAAATACCCAATAAGGCACCACCAAATATTGGTGTGCCAAGCCAAACCAGGAGGAAAACCCACAACAACATTAGGGAACCACATGAAACCATGTAGGCCAAGTAAGAAATGGTTGACAAAGAGGGACTAGTCGATGTGGATGCAATTTCATCCCCACACATCAAACCAACAAGCCTGAAACCAGTGGTATAATAAGCAAAAGATCCATAAATGGCTTCCATGGAGATCGATAGTGTGCAGGGCTACCAAACAAATGATGTAGGCAAACTATGACAACCTGCGAGGTCCGAAGAAGCCCAAAGAACAAATGGTGAAGCTAGTTCCCACATAGAAGTTGCAGTGGAAAGAAAACTACTTGAAGCAGGGTCTATGCAACAATAGGTAGGGTTAGTTGAATATTTGATCGAGCAACCCGACTCGAGTGCAGAGCACAAACAAGCAGAGGCTGGGAGCACTAGCGTGTGGGTCAGAAGAAAGGGAAAACATCCCATGGTGTGGTCCTCATGCAAGCAGCCTAACACAACCATCATATTACCGTGAATTACAGAGGGATTGAAATTCACGCCAACACTTTTGGGTTGCATGGAAAAGTTGAAGTATTTGGACCACGATGTGGCCGATGCTGAAAAATTCCTAGAATTTGCACAACAGGTATACATGGACAACATAGGCACAAGACCCTTTGGTGATACTATACTGAAACCAAAGGCATGGGTATCTATCTTGACCAACACAAGTATCCTCAACTTGGTAGAAATTCCCCATTTTGGCAGGGGGAAGGAAGTAAGTAACTACGTCAAGAAGTTAATGGTGGTCCTCCATGGAGTATTTTTATGGCTGAATGAACCTGTCTCAATCGACATTGAGTTGATTTCCTTCATCAGAGGTATGTCGTCCATGGGATCGAGTCCCATGCAGTACATAGATGACAAAACAAAGGAGAAATCACTTGTCAAGGAGATGAAGAAAACCGACAACACAAAGAGGGGATTGTGTGGTATAATTATAAAAAGAATCAACGACAAAACCACAAGAATGGAAATAAATATTATGTCAAGCAAAATGCTAAGAAATTTTCACAAGGAGGAAGTCCCTACAGGGGTTTTTACAACTGCATCATAGTGCACCAATGGAACCATGCTTAAATGGGCCCCTTATCTATTGAATATGGTCCTCGATGACTACAAATATGCGCAGGACTCGGGGACAAACTTTCATTACTCTTTGTTTTTAATTCTGATAGCATTAGTCGGGTGGAGGGATTCACCATACTCTTATTTTTGCAATAGGATAGGTCATTTTTGAACCACACAGTATACCTCAATGTGGAGCACTTCAGACCCCAAGAGGAGAAGGGGTAACGTAGGTACCTTTGCACAGTACTTCAATGACATACAATAAATAATTGCAAACAATTGGATGATTACTCCAAATGTTTTCAAGCAATATCAAGGTATTGCAACTTTCAGAGCCATGTGCCACACCATGTGTATACAGGTGCAGGGATCTAGACAAGGAATGTTTGCAACTTTGATACTCATCAGTGGAGAAGATGTAGAAATGGTGATGTGCAATTGGAAAGATGATTGGAATATCTTAGTCATTACGAAGGAAGTTCCCACATGAAAGGAGGTATAAGTAGGAGGATGTAAGACATCTGCAGGAGACATTGTTGTGATAAAAATGCCAAATCAAAGTCAGAATATCACACAACATAAGAAGGGGAGTGCTCCAAAGAAAGATGCAAAGGCAGGAAAAAAGGACACTGCCTCACCACAAGGAGAACAAGGAATGGGGGATACAAGGACACAAGAAACCCCCTTGACATCCACCACACAGGAGACAGGGAAACCCAAGCAGCCAATCATACATATAGGGGGGTCACGCATGAAGACCAAGGTGCACAAGAAACTTCCAGAGTACACAATTATTGAGGATGATGACAACATCATGGCAGAGAAATTACAGGAACACACAACTGAGGAGTTCAAAGATGCCAAACAATAGAGAGGTTGAACTGAAAATGAGTTTGATGACATAATACAGGTCCTAGAACAGATGATAGTAGTGCACAGGCCCGAAAGGGGAACAAAGTCCTTCCCCACAACAATATGAGTAGAGGCAAGGGTCGCGCCAAGCGAGAAATATACCATCCAAACTATAGTGCAGGAGAGCCTAAACTTCCAAGTCACATACAACAGGTTGTATATGGATGAAGCCATAGCCCAGACACCACTGAAGGATCTAGCGCAGGTAGAGTTGGTAATGGAAATAATACCAGCTAAATCATTGTACAAGATTCAGGTCAGTGTCATGCAGCAGGTGCAGTTGCGCACAAGAATAGACGTAGAAAAGTTACAGCATACGAGGAATGGAAAGGAAGACTTAGAACTAGTAGTTGAGAAAGTCAATCTTGAAATCAAGGAGGAGCAAGAACACACAAATAGCCTAGAGCAGGGATTGACAACAACATACAATGAAATCTTGAACAACGCACAAGAAACAAAGTGAATTACAGTGGGTAATATCGACCTTATTGTACAAACAATCGATCAATACCAGCAAGATATCAAGGAATTAAAAGAGAAAATAAATCCCATGACTCCCCCGGAGGTAAAGGAGCAAGGGAAACAAGAAGCTGCAAGCCAAATTGATGAGATGGAAAAACAATTTAGGGCAGCAACATGATTGTTTGACAGTGTAGTGCAACTTTGGAGATCGCTAGAGGAAGACAAGTAGGTCCAACAATGGGACCAGGAAGAAGGGAAATTAAGTGCAAAAATCCAAGACCTCAAGCAGAAGCAGAAGGAAATGAGTATCACATATCCTCTGTAAGGAACATTTGATATGAAGAAGATTTAGGCAGAGTTAAAAGCAATGCATACGCAGAATCAAGAAAGACAAGTGTCTATGGAACCCCTTCAAGAGCAAGCAACACAGATGATCGCATAGTTGGAGGAGGAGATGAAGAACATAGCGCAAGAACAAAAGAAGTGCACAAAAATGTTCCAGGAGGAGATTACAACACAATAATTAGAATCACTTGCAAAGAAGTCCATGTAGGTCCAGGAAAGAAGAAGGGAACTTGCAGACAAGTTACACAATCTAGAAGAGGTTATTGAGGAAGCACACACTTCGTAGGTTTCTTGAGACGAGCCACATGTCAGTGTTGGGCACTTGTTGGGCATAGGCCGATTTGGAGGAAAAGTCCATTTTTGGAAAGTAAATCTTAATTGGGAAAAATACAGATGGAAGGAAAAGCAACATGTGTGAGGAAAAGATGCATGCAAAGGAGGAAATCATGCAAGGAACACATGGAGGAAAAACTAACCACACTAGGGTTAGGGATTTTGTAAGAGATTGTAATGGTTGTTAATATAAAAATTAGTATAAATAAGTACCTAGGAGGTCTATGTAAAGGGTCCTAAACTTTGTTATATTTGGTCAGAAGCACTACCGTAAAATTTGATACCATTTTGTAAGTTTTTATGCTATAGGAGAGTCAAGTAGCTATGTATTGAGGGCTAGATCATAGGCTTAGGAGCCTATTGTGATCTAGTTCACCTCGGAGAGCTTGTGGAACCCTATTCATGATTGTACACTTGGGATTGCAGTGCACGTAGTGCCAAAAATCACAACAAGCATAATAAATAGCCTAAGAAGCAAGATCTTTGTGGATGTAGCCTAGGAGGGGGTGGACCACGATAAAACTCGTGTCCTGTGTGTTTTTTATTGCGTATTTACATTTATGTAAGTAGTTATACTATGAATGGATGAATGGATAATTTTGTGAGATTTGTTATATGTTAGATCCGTTAGAAATCATGCATAGAATTAACAGATGAATGAATATTAAGAATAATAGAAAGAAAAACCAGATCAGAGCCTAAGAGGATGAAATGAAATCCCAGATCCCCACTCTTTCCTAGACTGTAGACACTTGATATTTGTAGTCACCCATAGAACTATCTCAGGTGATACTGCATAGTACATTTTGTGTGTTGCGTTGCCTTTTGGTTTACGAGGAGGGTCGATAGTTATAGAGGGTTTTGTTGGAAACCTGTTCAGATATGAACCTTGGTCAACCAAGAAGTAGAAAGAAAGAGTAATAACCAACACAATTCATATATTGATATTCCTTTTTCTACATCAACATGTCCACATCACCATGTCATATCCATACTTCCATGTCAGAACTTCCACATCAACATTGTACGACAGTCTAGGTCGGCATCGAAGCATTTTCCTAAGAATACCAACATAGAAACCTCGAAGACAAATTATCGACGTAAATGCACCCATTGACTACCAACAGATGCTAGGACATCAAACGTTAGGTTTTAGATCAAACCTTTCCCCATCGACGCCGATGATGCTGGTTGATCCATGCCATCCATTAAAAACCTTGCTTAATCCAATCCGTTCACTTTTCCATAGTGTGATTTCACACCCAATAGAGACTCGAATACCACCAAGGAAAGGGACAAATTTTGACCACACACCTCTCCAATGTCGATCATACTACTTCCTTTCAAATATGAAATGCTCAGGTAACTTGATGGGACACCTCTAGCTGAGTGAAGTATGGGATCTACGATGGTTATTTAAATAATAATTACAGGTAATCGATAACTTGAGCCACGACGTTGCACATCGATCAACATTCAAAAATTTTAATTTGTCTATGGACTTTGAAACAACATGCTTCTGCACCACCAGCCTGCATTACTTTTAATCCTAATCATGGTGCATATTTTGTTATAGATTGTACAAGTCACATTTGTACTCTTTAATTTAAGACTCGATGCGACAAGGTAGGTATGTTTAAAAATTATAAGGTTTTTTCCCAAGCATGGTATTTTGTTCGCAAACCACTTATTGCCCAAGAAGATGAAGGATCGAGAGAGAGAATCAAGGAGGCTACAACACACTAAATCACTTCAATTACCAGTAAAATTGGGTTATTTCTTGTAAGAAAGAGGTAAACATTGTCTTTTTTGTTCGCAATACTATTGCATCGAATAACGCTTGTCGAAGTTGGATTGCAACTCATTATAAAAAAAAATTCAAGAGAATACCATACGAAATCCAATGACCAGGAGCCCACCAAGAATGCCCAAATTAAATAACCAAAGATCGATCACCGCAAGGGAGCTTGAATTTGTTTTCAAAATGGAATCATCCATCCGTACTTCGACCAAAAAATAGTTCACCCAGACTCCAATGTTTGAGGACACATAGGTAGGCACTAGATATAAATTATTGATCCCACATTGTGGTGAGATTTATAATAAAATCAGTTAGGAATATTACCCAGATTTTACACCTCATAGCAACCCAAATTTCAGGGTATTGGATGACCAAGTTTTCTCGAATATCAGGCAATCATCTCTGCACAGAGTGGCTTCTCGGACCCCAATTCTTCCCTGCATCGAAAACATAGGATGGATAATTTACCATGCATACATGGTGAAGTGCACGATCAACAATGAGGAGGGTGAGTGTTTTGGTATTTTTCTTCGAGTGGAAGTGAAAAAATATTACAGACTCAAACACGGAGAGGAGAGGCTGAATACATATTTTGTGGTCAGAGTTTATGAGCTTCCTGACACCAATCGATTACTAGCCTCATGGTGGAGAGAGGATAAAAATTTTGCAAACATGAACATTGGTTAGTATAGTACGATAAACCTCAGAGAGACATATATGTATTTAATGGCCATTATTTGTTGATTGTATGGAGAAAAATACTACGTGAAGTTCTTAGAAGCAGGGATGGCCTTAGCATATGTCGTAGAAATATCGAGGAGAAGTTTCAATTGGGGATATATTATTTTAAAACAACTGAGTATCAATATCCTACAGGCCCAGAAACCAAAAGAAAGAGAAAATCAGTCTTCTTCATGGCATCTTACCTGTTGAACGTGATCCGTGTGAGAAACGCTTTCACAGCTATGAATTTAAATTTGCATGTTGTCGAGTTACATGTGCATGTGTAATTTAACATTTTGTTGGATTATAGGTACGAAAGTTTTTACACTATGATATGTGACGATTGTATATCCAGAATACACTTCATTATCTTTATAAAATAATGCCTAAGGCCTTCAACTGTAGCAAAAAAAATTATATCCAAAGTTGGCCACTAGTATCTTGAAGAAACAAGCACTTACATCAGAGTGTTCGGGGATGCTGGTGCACCACACCTACTTCCTGCTCATGTCCCATACAATCTGATATTGGGAGAGATTTTCTACCAGACCATCCTATAAGGCTATAATGCTTATTTGGTGAAGGATAAGAAGAGGGACTTCATACATTATGGCTTTTATATTGTGTTTTATATGGTTAAAGACATTGCGCAAGCAAAATAAGAAGGATTGAGTTATCTTGAGTATCGGTTCCCCATGGGACATTTTCACAAGCATGACCCAAAAGGATTAGTAATCCATCACGAGGGGCAAGTATCCTCATGTTGGCCATATTTTCATGACAGTTTCGAAGATGACATCTTCACTGAGGGTGCCCAATATTGGGAGGATGTGCTTCAAAGAAGGGATAACACTAGTTTGATCAAGTGTAAAGAAATGACCATGGATAAACAAGTTGAGACAATAGAGCACACCTCTCAAGAAGCCATCAAGATAAGAGAATAAATCAAAGAAGCAGAAGCGACAAAAGCATGGAAAAAGGGGGCATTGTTACTGGAAGGACCCTCGAGAGTTACCCTAGTCGATACAATCGACCAAGAGAAAGAACCAAATTCCTCAAAAACAGTTCCACCACAAGAGACTTTCTCCCAAGAAAACACTAGCCCCATATCAGCCCAAGAAGGATCATCGGTGACAACTACAACTCAACAAAGGCAAGAGAGGGCATCAACAGGGATGGGTATGCCTATCATCCTCATAGATTTAATCACCATAAATGATGACGAGGAAGGCTTAGAATCTTTTCATATAACCCCAATGCTAATGACATAGGAGGAAAAACTAGGGGAGACATCTGCTCTAGCCTCTGATGATTTAGTCTGAAACCCTGAGAAGGCGACCTGGAAGATAGGACCACTCTTGACACTGTAATTCTCAAGAAACTAGAAAAACATCCATCAGGGGAAACACAACCTCATGATGATTCTCGGAAGGATGTGAATGGTGATCAACCCAACATCGCAAATACATCAAATCAGGAGAAGGAAGATGACATCTCTAAGAATGAAATGGATGCAGGAGAATAGGAATAAGGAATAGGGTAGCTAGAAATTGGTATCCCGATGACCAAAATCTCAGCCAATACCAAACCTCCTCCAACTTCTCCATATAAGCAAAGTGTAACAACCCCAATCGTTATGACTACAAGCGAAGCTGGAGGTGCAATTTTTTTTGGTCTTTTGGGAAAGAAGGAAAAGATGACTCGACTAACCATGCCCTGATGATGAACACAACATCTGCAGATCAGGCAACATAAAAAAATGACTCTACACGCTGGTACTTCAAGCAACTGGGCGAAACATGCGTAAATCAAGAAGGAATGACTACCCGACTGACACAAACATGACAACACCTACAAGCTAAGGACGACATCCAAACCTGACACAATGGCCTTAATGATCAATAACTAGAACCTCGATGGTGCACACCCGAACATAAGAAGGCATTACATTCCAAGCACCTACAACAACTACAACGAACAATGCCCGCAACGGGTAGCATAAACTCTGACCAAGTTATCAATCACCTCTATCTGTTAGGACGCATAGTGATCCCCTCCTCCATAATCATGCAGTCACCCGGTGATAGGCGCGACAACAACAGTAGCACAACAACCTAACTAGACCAAGGACTCAAGACAATCCAATGCGCTAGGATCCGAATAGCCGACGAGAAGACTACACCCACACCCCCAAGACACAAGTCTACTTGATGCAAGGTGACATTGCTCGATTTAAAATTTCTCGAACTAAAAAACGACTCACCAAAAACCAAAAACCATTAAGTTAAGAAAGAAGTTGAAGTGATAAGGCGTGAACTACTATAATATTACTCTTAACAAAAAGGTGGTCATAAGGTGGCCCAATGGGAACTATTAATTCTAACAAAGGTAAATCCTGATTGCTGAGATTTCTGTGGTGAGGAGTGTTTTCGAATGAAATCGGAAAGACAACAGTAATATCCATTGAGTGTCAATGTTTTAGATCCATAAAATTAATTCGTTCCGTTAAAGGGTAAAGTCGTTCCATAAAATTAGTTTGGTCCATTAATATCTATGGTGGTAAAAACAATCAACACACAATGTTATCCCTAAACATGTCAGAAAACAAACATTGTCCAAAGTACATAACATAATCGCTATCCATTAATTCCTATCAAATCACAGACATATCAACATTGTCTAACATGTAAAAGAAGGTTGTCTATCTTAGGAGCTGAGTTAACACAAAACTCGAGTTACACAAGATAAGGATGAGCGAAGGTATCTAGCTAAAATATTGTTATCTTAAATATATATGGCTAGATATGTTTCTATCATAATAAAGGACTAAGTTAACATGATATCGCTACACAATAATACATGGGAACTCTATATAGTAATATCACACTATACCAATCCGTCGAATCAACCATACATTATAAAAATCAAGATATACATATAAAAAAATTGTTGAATCAAGGCTATGCACCAAAATGTTTCCAGAGTAATCAAAACTCCATCAATGTACAAGAAAAGGGTAGAGTGGTTAAATGACAAGGCTGACAGGTTATACAGATGTGAAACGCAGGGATTAACATTATAGAGGAGGTTAGAAAGGAGTGATTAACAATTACTAATAAAATCCAAGTATATCTCAGTTGAAGGCATAAGTAAAATGCAACACAATGCCTGGGTAAAATGCATGGCATGGCCCCATTCCTTACATATTCCCTTCCTTATTAAAATCTTATTTAAATCTCCATCCAGAAGGACAAGAGTTATCCTAAATTGTTGGGTTTCACATCTTCAGTTGTCATTACTGAGTTTTATTGAAGGAAAAAAAAAATATCACTGAATTTATGAACATCACAGATAATTACAAAAACAAAAAATACCACTGAGTTTAGCAATAACACTGCATTTTATGAATATCACTGATGTAATCATCAATTAAACAAAACGTTGAGTTTATCCCAATCGCAAGGTTTCGTATGAATGTTTGCAGAGTCTTATTATCAAGGTGTTGAGGGTTATCAATGAAATTCACAGTCAATAAAATTAACAAATCATGTTGTGTAAATCAATAAGGATCGTACAAAAACTGGTAAGTTATTAGAGGGAGAAGCGTGTGACTCCGCGATTAAGAGACGTGAAAAATTTGCCTTCAGAATGTTAGTTTGCAGAGGGAAATCACAATATCCTTCACAGTAAACTCGTTGTCTAGGAATCATAAAATGTTGATTTTTAACACAAGGATGGCGTTGGGTTAAGTGGCCACCAAGGTAATATATTTTGCAGAAAAACAAATGCAATTCCAAGAAGAAAATGCAGACCAAATTGCCTTCAATCATCTCAAAATGCATAGGGAAAGATTCGCCAAGATGCAATTTATATTGCAGAGGAAGAACTCTAGACAAAATTATAAAAACGAAGGGAAAAAAACAACCTTAAAACATATTAAAATGCATAGGAAAATCATTGGCTAGATGGGTCAGAACACAGTGTAAAATCACCTTAAAACATAATGAAATTGCAGAGAAAGAAAATTTCAGTCAATGTATTAAATTGCAAAGCGATCTTCACCAGTTTGTAAGGAATCAAATTCAGAGTAAAAGATAAAATTATTTCATCCATCAAGACGTACATAAAATGCAAGGGAAAAAATCTGTAGTAAGAGTAATAGCATTCAACCATTACACAATAATAAAAGAATAAAACGCAGTCCAGAGTGGCCCAAGGCAGAGTAAAAATTTCTCCATCAATCAATAAATATCAGAGTTAATTAATTGCATCAAGGCAGAAGATAAACACTCAACCTGGAACAATAAACAAGGGTAGACAGCTGGGCAGAAAAATCCTTGACTCATCATCCACACATAGAAAAGTAGGGCATTATGATATATAGGTCTATTAACACTGAAGTGACGACCGTCGATCTGTCTCTTGGCCGACTACTCAGGCCTGGAATGATGAACTAGGGATGAGGAAGAAGTATAAAGCACTACTCTTCACAATAAATCAAATAAAACCAACAGGACAATCATGACATTCCTGGATCAATTTCCAAGGGATTCAAGTCTAGCAGCGAGCTTAAGGATATGGTGAGTTTAAGTTCTCGATTAAAATGCTAAGTAAAACACTTTCTTTACAAAATTAAAAGTATTGAAATGAAAGTGCAAGATCAATATTAATCTATCATTCATAATAAAAGCATGTGTACCATAGCCCAAGTCATCCCCTCTGAGTCATTGACCCGCGCGCTCCATGCAGCTACCTCTTGTCGACCGATGAGACTTCATCGGTACCTCCTAGCCAATGCAAGGGGTAATCTTCTTCCCCCTTATCCCCCCGAGCCACAAAGGGGCCACACACACTAAACCAAAGAACAACTAGCTCCCATCTCACCTCACAAGGCCGAGCTACCACTCCTCACTAAGCTAGGTATTCCAACTCCCACAAGATAAGTCATTCAAGTCTAAAATTTTGTAGCGTAACGTTACTCATAACCAAAGAGATCCATCCTCCTCCTCCTCCCTCCTTTATATAGAGTTTCTAACTCCTACTTTCTCGATTTCCCATTTAATTTACTGTTCAAAAATTTAATCCAGGAAAATCCTCCCCATACATGTGTTACCCTTCCCCTTATTTGCTCCAGAAATTGATTTCATTAATTATTTATTCACTCCTATTTCCCTCACCCACCTAAAATCATTCTTAAAATCGCTCCTAGGTGTCCTCGTATTCCCTTACACACTTTAATGACTTACCCCCTTACTAATTTACTAGTTGAGATCAATTTAAAAAGTTCTTAAAGGCAAGATTCCTTGCTAAGTTAGTCATTCTTCTTTTTCCTTATGTTTCCCTTTCTCTGTATGTTTCCCCCTTTTTCCCTCAGTTTCCTAGTTCTTTTAAATTTCCCTCTTTCCCTTTTTATCTAAAACTCAAATTAGCAAGTGTAGGAAATTACCTCTTTCCACTTTTTCTTTATAATTAATAAATTTTTAATTAGAATAAGTAACAAAACAACTATTTCCCTTTTTGTTAAAAAGTAATCCCCCAAAGTAATTTGATTTTTTTATAAATTAAATGAATGGATTTCCCCTTTCTCGTCACATGTTTAATGATGATTCTCAGTATTATTTATTTATTTATATATATATACATATATTACCACAAGTATCAGTTAGGCATAGATTTTATTTTCCTAGGTTGGGCGACATTTTATTAGGGAAATTGTTTTGAATTTTTTCTTATCACATTATTCGTTCTAAGGCCATCTAGGTTTATTCACTTATTAGTTAACAATGCGACGTTCCCTTCAGGATGCACTACATGCCCCAAGGGTTCCACTCACTTCATTATGTTCCCCTTGTGCGATGTGCCCTTCAGGACACACTAAGTGCTCCAAGGGTGCCACTCACCTCGTTTTGTTTCCCTTGCACGACGTGCCCTTCAGGACGCACTACATGATCCAAGGGTGCCACTCGCCTCTTGACTGACTTAATAGACATCAGAAACCCTTGGAGTCAATACTCCATCAGGTGATCTTGTGGGAGACTAAGGGCCTCAAAGGATTAGGGCCCATGCCTTATTGCACACCCCTTAGAATCATCGTGAGCGATTGTCGCAATCTTCCCTCATGGCATCATTGGTCTTGTCAAACTAGGTAATCGTTAACCTGTAGTTCGAGTCACGATGGAAGTGCTAGTAGGCTATGGTAGGGTTGTTGTCCACACCTCTCCCTCAATGTTTCCAGTAGTCATGCATGAACCCTCTACTCCACATGTGAGTCTGGTCAACAAGCTATCATCAACTTGCATCATCAACGAATCGTGTCTGAATAAAATCCATAATCATAACATATAGTAAGATGCACATATGTCATATATAAAACAATCAAAACCCAATAGTCCACTCCCTGACTCGATCTGAAGTCCAAGGGTATCATTGATGCCTCAACATCCTTGAGTTCCAAATCCTGCACACTGAGGAGAACCGAGTCAATAACACCTGTCTAAGTCAATACAATAAAATAACATCTAATCACATCCATAATGCCTCATAATCATAATCAACGACCAATAGTATCATAATCTGAATCACTTGCAAGCAAGTGTCCTCAAAGAATAAGTTTTCTTAGTGAGGGAAAGAGAGGGATGTTACATAAAGAATCCATCAAACAATGAGGACCAACAGAAGGTCAAGTCATGAGGATGCACAAGAAAACCCTCTGCAAGGGAACTGAGCGGACCAATCCATGAAACAAAAAAAGTGTTGGCACCAATATTACCACATAAACCACTGACTGAGGAAGAAGGAGGTCAGGTTCCCACCCTTGGAAGAGATAGAGAACCTACCATGAAACACCTTTATACGATGGGAATCCTAGGAAATAATTTTTCCTAGGGGGATCAATAGATTCTTGAACCAATAGACAAATTCGTTGATATACAGATTATTTTTATGATAGGAAAAGGAAGGTCATGATGAAAATAACAGTCAGGAAAAGAAGGCTTATGCTCAATAAAAACATGTTCATAACCACAAAAGAGATATTATTTGACACATAAAATACCAGGATGACTAAGATAATCGAAGAAGGGATGGCCATAATTGATGGCACATTAGACAGGGAAAAAAGGGATGAAAGTGAGGCAACTTCCATGAGGAAAGAGTTGGACCACCGATGACATCAAGATGAATATTACCAAAATTCAACCTAGGCGGTGGTACTCTTGAAAAGTGAGTTCTGAGAGATGTATGCATAATTCAAAAAGGAGAGAGACCTTTTCACCATCTGAATTGTTGATTTTCCATAAGATACCCTTATGGGGATAGTAACATGGAAAGACATGCAATGGTAATGTGAGAAGGAACATGAAGCCATGGAATGGATCGACTACATCAGTGAAGTGCAGAAGGGCCGAGATAGAAAATAAGATGGAATCTGAGTGCTTATCGACAACAACATCACCTGAATATGGAAGGCAGTTGAACATTGGGTATACATGGTTCAAGAACCCTGGCGAAAAATGTAGGAAATATGGGAAGAGTGTGTGAAAATTTAGGAAAATATCAACCAATATATGAGAGGCATTGACTTTCCATAGTTTGGCCCACTGGATTATTTAACCGATTTATATTACATAGTCAAACGACATGCAAAGAAAGAACGAGTATGTGAAACAAAGATTTCACAGGTTTCATGCATGATCCTAGTCCAATTGAAGAAGTTTATGGAGCCTTTGATTAAATATCTCACATTCTTACATTGTGTGAGTGTCAAACTAATCAAGTACAAATAACGAATAGTTGATGTAAAGGAGGTCTTCTCCACTACAATGGATCAACATAGGTTCCCTTATGCAAATACATGCAAAGAGATCTTTTGCAAGTGGTTGGACTACAAGAGGAACAATCCACTTCAGTAAAATGATGAGATGATCTAAAGAAGACGAAAGAGAAAATATAGATAAAGTTCACGACATGTTTTTTTCTCCACTTAACACAACTTTAGTATCTATTTTTAGTTTAGTTATTTTTATAAATAAGGGAATCGACCTTGTGTTAAAGGTCGATGGTTTTGGAGAGAAATTTGTTTTCTTGAATATTGTAAGAGAATTATTTCTATGCAAATGAATTTAATTAAGAAGTTTTGTTTAGAACCAAATACACTTATTTCATCTGAGGCGTGAATGTGACTAGACCTAGGGGATTCTCTTTGTCTTCGAATTCTATATTTGATGTTGTATTGAGTAATATTTCTTGTATCTGTTGTTTAAGTTATCTTTTAATACAACAACAGTTCTTTTATTCTTATTGATGAATACAAATCGATTGTGTTAATATGTGATTGATAGTAGAGTACTGAAAATTACTTTACTTGCACTCATATTCTATTATGTACATATTTTCTTTCTGTAACTCTCATCTCAAATGATGTTTAATTTATACAAGTAAATGGTATTATTTCTATTTTGAAGTAGGATATATCGTCATCGTCATCATGTTTAGATACAAAACTTATCCCGAAACCCAACTTTCTCCAATATATCACAACTTTCCTCTGTCATTAGTTTGGGCACCCTTTTATTGCCAAAAATGTTAGAAAAGAACAAAAAGAGAACTGCATAGCCTAAGGAAAGGTTTCACAGAAAAACATACCTATCTATCACGATTAAATCCCATCGATAAATCCATCCAGGTCAAAGATACAGAGAACCATACCACCCAGAAAATGATTACAATTCTAATTGAGCCTCTTAAGAAGGTTTGATTCCTACTGTTGAGTCAAAGGGATTTCAGACCCCTCAACACACTGTCATACCTTCATGTATCCTCCTCTTAGATCCTTCAACCTGCAATCCATCTCAGCTTCCAAATCAGGTAGCGCCTCATGGGACAAATTTGGGTGTCTCGCGGGTACTCTCATGGTAGGTTGTAGGAAACATGCGAGGATGACTCACAGACTGTTTACTCTCTAACCCACAGGGATGAACCTAATCATGGTTTTTCATAACTTTCCCTCTCTCTTCTGCAACTTCAAAACTTTGTCGTCACTCTTCCTTCACTACCTTATACTTGTGCAAGTTCAAATGTATCACTCAGTACCTGCAATAAACCTTTCACAAGATAGATATTCGATGTGCTCAATAGGTGCAAATAGGAGTCTCTTTCTCTCTTATTTATACTCTCCAAGTTCCTTTCTTTAGGGATCATCTTTCCCTCTTTTAGGTCTAACCCAGTTTCTTGTTGCAACTACTTTACCTATCATTAGTAAACTCACCACTTCTTGTTACAACTAATTTATTTTTAATTATTTTCTTATTTCAACAAGTTTACCCATGATTAACTCCTAGCTACAACCACTTTGAATAGTAAACTTCTTGATGAATTTCTAGGAGCTTCTAGATTAATTGACTTCTTTGTTGACCTTCTAGGGGATTATAAATAACTGATGAGGGTCCTCTAACTTCACAAATCCATATCTCCTCAACCATGAGGAACAATGTGACCTACCACATACCTTGAAGTAGGCTCAATCCTCATCAATTGTATGTTTAGGTACAAAGGTTATCCCAAAACCCAACTTTCTCCAATATATCGCAACTTCCCTCTGTCATTATTTTGAGAGCCCCTTTAATTCCCACAAATGTTAGAAAATAACAAAAAGAGAACCACATATCCTGAGGAAAGGTTTCATAGAAAGACATACTTATCGGTCATGATTAAATCCCATCGATAAATCTAGCAAGATTACAGATCTAGAGAACCATACCACTCAGTAAAATCTTACTATTGTAATTGGGCCTATTAGGCGGGTTTGGTTGTAGGAGCCTCCCCTTAGCTCCTACAACCTAGAATCCATCTCATCTTCCAGATCAGGTAGTGCCTATCATATGAAGTTGGGTGTCTCGTGGGTACTTGCATGATAGGATGTAGGAAACGTGCGGGGATGACTCACATGATGTTTACTCTCTAATCCACGGGGATGACCCTAATCAGGGTTTTTCATGACTTTCCCTCTCTCTTCTGCAAATTCAAAACTTTGTCTTCACTCTTCCTTCACTACCTTATACTTTTTAAAATTCATATGTATCATTCAGTACCAGAAATAAACCTTTCACAAGATAGATATTCAATGTGCTCAATAGGTGCAAATGGGAGTATCTTTCTCTCTTATTTATACTCTCCAAGTTCCTTCCTTTAGGGATCATCTTCTAATTGTTATACCCAACTTCCCTCTTTTAGGGCTAACCCACTTTCTTCTTGCAAGTACTTTACACATAATTAGTAAACTCACCACTTCTTGTTGCAACTAATTTATTTTTAATTATTTTCTTATTTCAACAAGTTTACTCATGATTAACTCCTAGTCACAACCACTTTGACTAGTAAACTTCTTGATGACTTTCTAGGAGATTCTAGAATAATTGACTTCTTTGTTGACCTTCTAGGGGCTTCTAGATAACTCACGAGGGTCCTCCAACATCACAAAGTCATATCTCCTCATCCATGAGGAAGCATGTGAACTACCACATATCATTGGAAATGGCATGACATATAATATCCATCTATGATAGTCTTACTTGCAAATTCACCGATATTCATGTATTTATTCCTCATACAAACTTGGGTTCCTTAAACACACCTCTGGGGCTACCATAAGTTTCTACAAGACTTTCTTCAAGGGATGACATCAATCTCTAAGATTAATCTCCAAGGTTTGACATCAATGACAACCAATTGTCCAAACCAGCTATCCAAGAGTCCCTTCATCAATATTTCAACAAAATCCTTCTTGCATTTATCCTCTACCTGAGGTTTTCCACCATTGGTAGTTTCCCTTCAACAACTCCAATATTTCCTACATAAATCAATTATAATCAGAATTGTATCAATTTTCATGGCCAGTCACAATGTATGTACCTTAGCATTTGAATCAGTAAACATTTTCAAACATGTCCTAGCATATCTAATTTTACTTTATCACATTATCCTCAATGTTTTTATGAGTGAAAAACCAATTAATATTTATGTTGTCTCTACAATCATATAGATATCAACATTTTCATGTTGGAATCATCCACACATAACAAACATATCAGTTTTCTCATCTCTTAGAAACACAATAAACAACAACAAAGGAGTCAAGGGTTTTTCCTCCTTTTTCCAATTCCTTTGCACATTCTGGAACTTTCATCTTAACTAAACTATTTCGAAGGCCTCTCTTCCTTTGCATAACATGGATTTAACCAAAACCATTCATTTAAACATATTTGTTATTTTGTTTCCTTTGCTTTCACAATTGTTCTTTTAAATCATACAACTTTGCTAAACAAATTATATTTTTTTTGGAGTGAGAAATGTGTTCTCCCTTTCCTCCTTAATTTCTTCTGAAATATATCATTTTTGGGATATGTTTGATCCATTCCATGAGAAGTACCAGTAAGGTTCATATTGAACCGTAATGTTATAGTTGTTATTGTTTCATGGAAACTTGCACAAGAGACCTAGCTAAAGCATACACAAACAAATCTTATCAAGAAAAGGAAGAGAGATACAATATGAAGAATCATAATCAATGTATATTATGATCTGTTCAATGAGTGAGTGATATTCACTCATATAGTAAATGACATCTTATCTTAGGAATGCATGCATAATAGTGATCATGTAAAATTAGAGAGTCTAAAATAGAACTAGTCAGTTAACTCCCACTGAACTAGTGTGCCGAAAATAGAAATTTCTCTGACACCCCCCCTGAACATCACTATGGAGTAAACAATGAGTCTCAGCTACTAGGACATATTATGTACAATGAAACTAATGAACACTAAATAAAAATGAGGAAATAAGGAAAACCATGTGGGAACAAAACCCCCTCAAAAGACAATGCATCAAAAAAAGAAAAGGCAGTTGCTAGGAAACTGTGTTCTTCACTGCAAGATGATCCCACAAAGTATGAAACTTGTGACTAGTGAATGTATTGGTGAATATTTAGGAATTTTGTTCATAGGAAGGACAAAAATGAAAATCAATGATCCTATCATGTACTAAATCTTTGATGAAATGCATGTGGACCTCAATGTATTTGGTTTGATGTCATTGTACAGGATCTCTACAAAATATCAGTGTACTCTGATTGTCACACCATATGATAGTCGGATAGTGAAAATGGATACGAAG
Organism: Picea glauca; assembly: GCA_000966675.3. NCBI lineage: Eukaryota > Viridiplantae > Streptophyta > Pinopsida > Pinales > Pinaceae > Picea > Picea glauca. The sequence continues at coordinate 680,018 of JZKD02S1611597.1, forward strand.
ATTTGTAAGGAAGTGTTGAATCAAAAGTGTTTGAATGACACATTTGAATACTCCATTGTACTTGGCCTCGATGGAAGATAAAGTAATGGATGATTTCTTCTTACTTGACCAAAAAATTGGGCCTGACTCCAAACTAAGAGTTTAACAGTATGGGGACTTGCGATCTGTGCTATCACCAATCCAATATGAATCTGTGAAGCCTATGATATCTAATGTGAAACCAGCGGCATAGTGAATCCCATAACTCACGATTCCTTGAACATATATGAGGATGCACTTGGAAGCTTTCTACTGTAGATCATGGGGTTCCTGCATGTATCTGGAAATTGTTCCTACCACATATGAGATATTTAGATGGGTTTGGGTGAGATACATAAGACTCCGCACCAACTTTCGATACAAAGTGTTTTCCACTAATGGTTTGTCCCCACCATACTCAAGTCTAATCCTAGATAAGAAGGGTGAAGGTGCATACTTACAGTATGTCATGTGGAATCTATCCAAAAGATATTTGACATACTTATCCTGAGAAAGTTTGATGTCAGAAGCATCCTGACTAATATCAATACCAAGAAAGAAGTGTAGTGGACCCATGTCTTTCATAGAGAACTTGTCATACAAAATATATTTGACCAAATAAATGGATGAAGAAGAGCTACCCGTGATCAAAACATTATCAACATAGAGTACTAAAATCATCACAGGGTTAGTATTTCTCAACATGTAAACATTGGAATCAGATTTACATCTAACAAAATCATGTGAAAGAAAGCAAGAATCCATCTTTTCATACCATGCTTTTGGTTCCTGCTTGAGACAATAGAGACACTTCTTCAGTATGCATACTAAAGATGAGTTTTGAATGAACCCCTATGACTACTCCATGTCCATCTCCTCTAAAAGGTGACCATGAAGAAAAACATTATTCACATCCATTTGATGAAATTCCCATCCCTTGGTTGTTGCAATAGATAGAGCCAAGAGAATGGATTCCATATTTTTTACAGCAACAAAGGTCTCATCATAATCTATCCCATGAATCTGGTGAAATCCTTTTGCAACTAATCTGGCCTTGTACCTTCTTACCTGAACATTTGTTTCTCTCTTGGTCTTATAGACCCATTTGCATCTGACAAGTTTCCCCCCTGGTGGAAGTGGAACCAGATCCCAAGTATGATTCTCTAGGAGAGATTCATGCTCCTCCTTCATGGCTTCTTCACATAGTGTATTTCCAACAACCTCACTATAGGTATGTGGATTGAACCATGTAGCAATGAATGGGCATTGTTGGTTCAGAATCCAAGAGTACACAAGAAGGATCCACATGCTAAGATAAATTCCTCCTTGAATCCAATGGATCCCATGCAAGGTTTCTTTCTTCCTGAAGTGTGGAATGTTCCCACTTGGGCATTTTCTGTAACAACCCTAGTTGAATAACTAATTTTCAAAGATAAATAATTGGTTAAGGTCTATTAACTTTAATTAATTAAACAATTAATTGTCCTAATGTATATTAATTAATTAAATATTATTTATTAATAATAATAATTAATTAACTAATTATTGTTTAATGTATATTAATTAATTGATTAATTAATTAATTAACTCATTAAACATTTGGGTAATAAATTTAAGTTTAATAAATTTTAATTTATTGAAAGAAAACTTAACATATTGAAGGATGGAACCATTAAGCAGAAGGGGATAAGGTGGTTGGCATTGAAGGGAGGGATAAGGTGGGTGGCATTGAATGGAGAGATAAGGTGGGTGAGTCTTAATGAAAGGAGGAGGCAGTGAATGGGAGAGGGGGTTATGAGGGGGAAAAACACTCGGGAGAGGGGGACTTTTTTTTTGGGTAGGGAGAATTATTTTTCAGATTAGGAGATCGTATTGGGGATTTATTTTGGGTGGAAGAATCTTGTGGAAGGACTGTTACAAGGGGGCACCTGTTGCTGGGAGTTTTGGGCTTGGGGGCCAAGAATCCTTACGAAATCCTGGAGCTAGGGAGCCGAAGAGGCTCTATTCCTAACTGGCTAGGTGGTTAGATGGTTTTGGGCAGTGCATCAAGCATGGTTGGGGACATTAGAGTTTGGGACAATAGTAGCATCAGTTAGAGTTATGTATTTTCGTTATTCTTCTATGTTATGAAATTGATTATAATCTGCTCATAAATTTTAATATGTTGAATATGTAGTGGATCATTATGATGAATAATGAATGGTTTAAGGTTAGGTTAGCATGTCTATATTTAACTT